>BMAO01011804.1:0-40825 GCA_019973975.1 Trichonephila clavata
TTTTTGTGATATCTGCAATTTGTTACTTAATAGAATGACATAATTATTTTTTAAAAATATATAACTATTTTTAAAAATTAATAATCAAAAGCTATTGAAAAATACGCCACAAAAAGTTTCGTACACCTAACAAAATCTCAACTTAGCTTTAAATATTGTATTCTTTCTTACTTTAGTACTTAGTAGGATATCTTTAGTATCACAATAACTTTTAAATGTTTTGGTAAAGATTTAATCAGTTTTTTGTAATTTCTGCATCGTTTTACTCCATGCTTCTGTTATTATTGTTTTTACTTCCTATTATGTATTTATATGTCATGTTTTCTTTTTTTAAAATCAAATTCTCACCAAATATGTTCTACTGGGCTAAATAAACTGATTGAGGAGGTTTTTTTCAAAATTTTGGACAGTTATAGAGACACCAGCGGCGTACATTGAGAACAGAGCGCTTAGCGTCGTTATCTTGTTAAAAAATGAAGTAGTCTCCTATATCCAAATTTCCGGCGGATAATTTAAAATTTCACTTTTAAAATATTTAATACAGCTAATGATTCACAATATCATCAAAAAATGCCAAACTACCAATTTTGAGGGCCGATTTACACCTCCACGCAAGACCACTTCCATCTCCATGGTTTATTGATCCAATTTGATTCTTGGGATTAAGTTTCAGAAAATTCAAAATTGACAGCAAATTGATTGGGATGACGGAAAATTAAACATTTTTGGTTCTGATGGGCGCATAATAGTTTGTAAATGAAAAATGAGGAATTTGATTCCATGATTTATGTGGAACAAGAACTCCTCCACCTCCATGCTGAAGCATGGAGGTGAGAAGTTCTTGCATGGGTGTATAAATCGACTTAAAATTATAATTTGATTTTTTTATGTATTGTGAATTATAAGCTCTATTTAAATATTTTAAAATAAAATTTTAAATTATCTGCCGAAAATTTGGATATAGGAGACTACTTCATTTTTTAACAGAATAATGACGCCAAGCGCTCTGCTCTCAATGTACGCCGCTGGTGTCTCTATAACTGTCCAAAATTCTGAAAAACCTCCTCAATCAGTATTTTTAGCCCAGTAGAACATATTTGGTGAGAATTTGATTTTAAAAAAAAAGAAACATGAATATAAACACATAATGGGAAGTAAAAACAATAATAACAGAAGCATGGAGGAAAACCGATGCAGAAATCACAAAAAACTGATTAAATCTATACCAAAACATTTAAAAGTTATTGTGGACTCTAAAAGATATCCTCTAAGTACTAAAGTAAGAAAGAAATACATATTTAAAGCTAAGTTGAGATTTTTAGATGTACGAAGACTTTTGTGGCGTAATTTTTCAATAGTTTTTGATTATTAATTTTTAAAAATAATGTATATCATTTTAAAAAAAAAACAATTACGTCATTCTACTGAGAAAAAGTTGCAGCATATATAAAAAAATACAATTACAATATATTAATTTTATTAGTCGAAAACATTAAATTTTATAGAAATCCATTGTACGAAACACTTTTAGGTCCACTGTACACTGGTGTGCAAAAATTAAGGACGAGACGGTTTTTTCAATATAACTTTGTACAAAAGCATTCCAAATCAACACATTTAATACCGTAAAGATCCCCAATACGTAAGGACATGAGTAATGTAAGCAACACTTACTAAAAGAGAAATCAGAGGGATAAAAAGAAGCTTTATTGAAAAAGTAGCATGGAGCGCAATGCGACTGAAGGCCGAAACATCCTGTGATGGGGTGTCCAGCAAGAAATATCCGGTCTTTAGTAGGGGATATGATCTCCCCTGACTGCTAGGCAGGTTTCACAGCGTCTGCCCATGCTGAGAATGAGGGTGTCAATGAGTTGTTGAGGCATTGCTGCCCATTCGTCTTGCAGCGCCAATCGAAGCTCCGGAATCGTTACTGGTGGTAAGGTACGAGCTGCCAAGCGTCTGCCTAGAAAATCTCATACATGCTCGATGGGATTGAGATCCGGAGATCGTGCCGGCCAATCCATACGTTCAATATCCTCACTCTCTAAGAGCTGTTCGGCAGCTACTGTGCGATGACATGGTGCATTGTCGTCCATGAAAAGGAACTGCGGACCCATAGCGCCTCTAAAAAGACGCACATATGGAAGAAGAATCTCGTTACAATAACGGGTCCCGTTGACTGAACCTGCGTCAAAGATGTGAAGGTCTGTACGACTACCAAGCATGATGCCTCCCCCAAACGAGAACACCGCCACCTCCATACCTGTCCCTTTCAATGATGTTCGAGAGATGATTGCGGCTTCCCCGCTCTCTCCAGATGAGTATGCGATGAGAATCGCTACTCAGACTGAATCTGCTCTCATCTGTAAAGAGTACTCGTCCCCATTCATTGTCTCTCCAATTCCGGTGTTCCCGGCACCACAGAGAACGCCTTCTCCGATGGGCAGGCGTTAGAGGTACACACCGTACAGGGCGTCGTGCAAAACAGACCACCACCGTGCAGTCTTCTGGCCACGGTAAAACGCGATATCGGTCGTCCAGTGGCCTGTGTCGTGTGTCTAGCGATTTCTCCCGCTGTCTGCCGCCTGTTTCTTCTGGCCTGTAGGCAATATACCCGGTCATGCTGCGGGTGTGGTCCCTACTGAACCCCGGATAGCTGTTCCTGTAGTTTGAAATTGTCTCCAAAGTCGTGAAACGATGCTGTGAGCAATTCCGAACTCTGCAGCCACACTTGTCACACTGCGACCTTCCTCCAACTTCCCAATGATTCGTACCTCGGGTAAAAGCATCCAGATGTCGTCTAACAGATTGATTATTCGCCATTTCTCGCTGAGGCAGCAACTCGGTGTGATTTTAAACTGCTATACGGTGTGCAATCTCTTTGCCAGAAATACTAATCTTACACCGACAACATGCTTTACTACTCAGACACCTCCCCCATTACGTCTACCTGCATATCTGCGCATGTGCTCCCGTACATCACCTCACTTAATCTCCTGATTGGTCTTTCCTGTCCGCTCTGCCTCTTCGTTCAGCTGAATATGCTAATTTTTCGACTTCGTCTTAATTTTTGCCACCAGTGTATATATATATATATATATATATATATATATATATACTATATATAATTTTGTGACATATTACTACGTGTAATTATACTGGACTAGAAAACAGTTTTTAAGTGTTCTAAAAAATACTAATTTAGTTTCTTTTTCTCAACTTTAATGGTAATAAATTCATGTAATTGAAGTTATATTCCATTAATAATTGAAGCATATTAATAATTAAATTCATTAGTTAAATCGTATCTAGCTATAATGTTATTTTAATTTTTCCAAAAAAAAAAAGTCCAAATCGAAGAAACTTTAAAATTATCGTCTGTCTTTACATTTCGATGTTTCACTAAAAATTCTAACATTAAACTTATTATAAATATATATTTAAAAATAGAATTATTATTATTTATTAATTACTGCTAGCACTTGTACTTGGCAAAGCCTTACGAGAAAAAATATTTAGAAAAGTCGATTTCTAAATATTCTTTGATTTTTACGGCTTAAAAATACGTAGAAAATTGTATCTTGGTATTAGGAATAGTTTTAAGAAAATTTTCAATTTTCGGCAAAGATTTGCCAAATTAGGTGACCAAAGATGGTGAAATTATAGTCTTATTGCGCTTGTGTTAAATAATTTATTTATAAGTTGTTGAGCGCACAAAGTAAATATGTTTATCAGGAAATAAATATATAAAAAGTACATTGTGTGGTATATTCTTTGTTAGTAAACGTATAAAACTTAAAAACTGCACCGATAAAGATTTAAAAAGAAAAACTACCATTTTTGGTCACTGGTTTGCTCTTTATTTCATCTACTTTTTTCACCAGCAAGTTTACTAATTTTTATATTACCTCTAGAGCTAAAAAATGAATAATGTACAATGAATGAAATGATATAATTAATCTCAATTCAAGTTATTTTGGGGAATTACTTTATACCACTGAAGCAAAAATAGTTAAACTTTTACGCATTGGTAGAGAATTATTTGGTGCGAATATGTCTGTTGGTACTTAGATATGGTATTCTCGAATAAAAGAATACATACATTCACGAGAATTTCCAAAAACACGTATCCAGGCAATATATCAGGGGTGGCTAACCTTTTTGGGAAGAATGCCACTCTTCGATAAAAAATAATTATGCGTGCCATTTCCAACTAACAAGTATGGAGAAGTGAAAAAATGTTACTTTTCGTTTATTATGGAATTTTTACACAAATATCAAATTTTTTAATGCGTCTGTGTAGTCAAAATTTACAAATAATATTATAAATAAGATGAAAGTACAAACTCTTAGGTTTCATTGTTATTAAACTTTTTACAAGTTAAATCAGTTGGGTTAGTTGCATAAAACAAAAATGAGCAACTTGAATCATTTAATTCAAAATAAGTATTAAAGCTCACTTAATGTAGCTTTTGAATTTCTCAACTTTTTTTTACCAAGTCATCTATATCAGGATTAGCTCTTGCAGGTGCAAACGAAGTTAGGTTAAGACAGGTGCACATCAGCTAGTTTTGAGTGATATTTCTTTCATTATGTTCGTAGCAGAAAACATTTATTCAGTAGCATATTTGGATCCAATTTTTGAGATTTCAGACAACCCCACTTCAATAAAATTGTAAAAAATCATTATTTATCTTTTCAAAATTTTTAATTTTGAAAAATGTGGTTGATCTTCCAATTTCTCAAAAAAAAAAAAAAAGTTTAATTTTTCAAATTTTTTAAAATTGTTCAGTAAGTTTTCGTGTGCCACTGTTACAACCCCACTGAGCCACATTATGGCACGCGTGCCACGGGTTGGCCCACCCCTGAAATATATGAAATTAGAGATAATTTATTCTGTATATAATAAAAAATAAAAGCATTTTTTTAAAATGATAAAAAAAAGGACAAAATTAGGAATACGTAGATTTCTTCAAACAGTTTTTGATGCTAATTTTTGAAGAAGAAGTTTTTTATGTACTTATTGTTATTGTTACATTTTTCAAATGAGCATTTATATTACGTAACATCAGAAAGGCTACTTAAATTCCGCTTGTATTGATTTAATTTGAATAATTCTCAAGAAAAGGCAGTCTAAACGGGATTATTACTTGTGACCTACATTTCGTTTCGCATGCATTTAAGCAGAGAAATCAATATTTGGAAAGATAAGTTGCCCCTAAAAGGGCGCTGAAATTATTAACAATATATCCAGTATTTTTTATGGGGGGGGGGAGGGGGCAAGTCCTAGTTCTCTGACTGTTTTTCCACAGAAAAATGGATTTTCTGCTGCATTTAAAATCGCATTGGAGTAAATTTCCAGCTTTGTCATCTCATTTTCGTCAACTGTACGGGGTTTTAAATTGTTAAAACTGGCAGTACTTTTGTATAACTCTAAAATAGCATTTAATTCGAATTAATTAAATATTTAGTCATTGTTCTCAATCCTAGGGTGTGTCGGCCGCTCGCGTGCAAAGACCTAATGTGCCACCCCTGTGTGGAGAATTTTTCAAATTTTGTCTAATACTTATCATTGACGTTAAAAACTCATCTACTTGTATATGAGTAAAAAGTAAAAAATTAATAAATATTCAGAGACCCAAAAACAAGTTAAAAAAAAATGTTTTTAAGTCAATTCCTACTTAGATAAACGGATTTTTTTTTAATTTTAGTTACTTTTTATAAAATAGTTACAGTTAATATAAATATGTATATACTTATGACAGAGTCACAACATTAAGTGGCAATTAAATTTTACTAATTATCATTAAAGTATCGTATTATCGTCCAAAACAATCGTGTATATAAAATTTCATTTCAACTGAGTGAGGGAAAAAATTTTTTTTAAAAAAAAGTTTTGACCCAAGTCGCAACAAATGAAGCCAACGCGGCTGTATCTTTAATTCTTTAAATAATTAATTTTAATTAATTATGATTAGATTATCGTATTTTTACCCAAAACAATAGTGTATAGGAAATTTCAGCTCAAATGAGCGCTTTAAAATGTGAGAAAAAACCTTTTCAAGTTTTGACACAAGTCGCTAAGTCGCCAAAATGATGCCAACGGGGCTGTATTTGTAATTTTTTTTGAATAATTAGTTTTAATCAATTAATTTTTACTAATTATAATTAAATTACTGTCATGGCATCCAAAATAATCGTCGTATCTTAAATTTCAGCTCAATAGAGTGCTTTAAAATGCATTTTGTTGAAGATTGAAAATTTGAACAAGATAAATATAGAGAGAGTGTGAACTAATTGTAGGAATTAAATAAATTCTTTCCTTTATTTTTTTTTTCTTTTCTAAATTATAAAGCCATTACTAAAAATTGAAAACTTTTAATTTCCCCAAATGCATATTGAATTTAAACACTCCTATGTCTTAGGTAATATTAACTATGTTAGATATTTTCGGCAAGAAACTTCAGCAAAAATCATTTTGTGGAGACGCCTTTGTTAAGCATCGATCCAAAGCGCACCCAGTGCTTTTGATAAGATTGAAAACCTTTTCTACTGCGGCATTGCCGGATCTGACACGAGTATATTAAGAGTAGACATTAATGGACTCTGAAGGATGTGTATAAAGAGTAGACATTAATGGACTCTGAAGGATGTATATAAAGGGTAGACATTAATGGACTCTGAAGGATGTGTATAAAGAGTTGACATTAACGGACTCTGAAGGATGTGTATTAAGGAGTGGACATTAATGGACTCTGAAGGATGTATATAAAGAGTAGACATTAATGGACTCTGAAGGATGTGATAAAGGTAGAATTAATGGATTCTGAAGGATGGTATAAAAGTAGACATTAATGGACTCTGAAGGATGTGTATAAAGAAGAGATAAGAGACATTAATGGACTCTGAAGGATGTGTATAAAGAGTAGACATTAATGGACTCTGAAGGATGTGTATAAAGAGTAGACATTAATGGACTCTGAAGGATGTGTATAAAGAGTAGACATTAATGACTCTGAAGGATGTGTATAAAGAGTAGACATTAAGACATTAACGGACTCTGAAGGATGTGTATAAAGAGTAGACATTAATGGACCGACAGAATGTGCACTAATTACCTTTTTTCTTAAGCAATGTTATGCTATCGGGAAATCGGGACTTATTCTGATTTTTCAACAACTATTTAAAATTCAGAATATTTATTCGAGTTATAATAAGTATTATTTTGAGAAATTCGTAAACAATTTTGCTTGATTGATAGAACTACTCGTATATGCGACCCCCTCCCCTTGTTTTGGCCGCCCGAATGCGGTGCACGCGCTGCACACCTGCTAAGATCAACCCTTGTTCTCAGCAGCCGCAAACATTTCAATTCCTTTAATGTAGTCCAAACGGACCGTGGTAGTCTGGTGGTAATGGTCACGACATTGTTGGGACAGTATGGGGACATTGTTGCACTTTAAATAAAATTGACTATTTAGTCCTCCAGTGGCGTGATGTGGAAGCCCCTCTACGCGGTGGCTCTTCAGGGGCCTTAGGGATCGAACTTATGACACGGTAGCCACGAGTTCGTGATCTTAACCACTAGGCTTGGTGATATGAATTTTTAGAGTCACCCTATTCAGCTACTGGAGGGCTTTTGGCAAGGGACCTCGTAATGTTGAACCATGGTCAAGTGAGGAAGGCGGCACCTGACCTGGCATCTCCATCTCCTAACTACCACACTACACCAACGGGAGAACGTTTGAGCACTCTACATATTAAACGTGGATCGCTTCCCTACATGGCGGGTCTTTAGTGGTACCGGGAGAACATTTGAGCTCTCTACAGATTACACGTGGATCGCTCACCTATACGGCGGGTCTTCTGTGGTACTGGGTTAGAACTCATGACATGCCAGGCACGAGTCCTTTACCTTGACCACTAGGCTACCGCTGCCTTGCGGATATGGAAAGATGGCAGGAAAAAAACAATATATCAATCATTGGCATGGCCAAGTAATTTTAGCTGCGTTTTCAAAATTCGGGAAAACTATGGGAAAATTTAAATATGATTCGGCTCATCTAGGGCACAAATGCGACCAAATGCCGAAAACCCGAGGTCAATTGGTTGCTTATTGGCTGAGAAAAAGGTACGACAAAATATGGAACGAAGACGAAGACGAAATTTGCGTCCTAATAGCGCTTTTGTTCCACTACGTGAAAAACGCGCTAAAAACTCCATACTTGTATCAAGACACGTCTCACTAGCTTTATTTGCGTACACAAAGGAATTTATGTTTGTTTATTTTTTTAACACCCCTCATACTTTATTTCGTTTTTCATTCTTTGACTTATTCATCACGTGAGAAGTCTGTCATATTTGTCGTACTGTACCACCGGATATTCCACACAATTCGTGGAAATGATTCATTAGTTTATGACTCTTTCAGCGGTTTAAGCTTACAGTTCTGTCACCGCTATCGCAAATACATATAAAATCTAAATTCTCCGAGTATTAAACGGAAATTCTGATGACCCCTATATATATAACACGCTACGAACTCAACGCGGTTAAATAAATTTTTGTTACTTTTGTATGAAGTGGACACAGTTTCGTCATAACGCATTATCCAGATTTTTGTACTTTTTCTATCCGCACGTTTCTATCATAGATTAAAAATTTCTGTTGCAAAATACTTTAAGTAGTAAATATAATCAGGAAATGGGGCCCGGGCTACAACAATAACTAAATTTTATTTGACAACAGAAATGCCGTGAATTGGAATTTATTTCTAAAAAAATTCCTTGGACGTACAAGTAGGCACATTATAAAAAATAAATTATAAAACAAATACAACGTAAGATTACCGTTTTTTTGTGCTCTAAAACTGTAGCATTTGCTTGTGGGGTGCCAGTTTAGTTGCCGACCTTGTCATTTCCTCGCTGGTTTTTAAGGTTTTTTCAAACCATTCGATATTAGTATTTTCAACACGCTTTTATAAGTTTCACTTGCATGTAACGGAATCTTGGAACTCCATTTTTACCACCTTTAAAAGGTCAGATTAATTCGAAATTTTGCACACTTGTCAAGGACCGATGACAATACAATAATTTCATAATTTTGCTCCATTGTCCTTCTCATGATCGTCAGGAATAAGGATAATCAGATTTGGCGACAATTCCATAAACCACTTCCAGATTTGGCGACTTATTGCATACACCATTTTTAAATTTGGCGACTAATTCATATATTTTTCCTATATATCAACTGGCAACAGTGCCAAGATTGCATTTTTATGTGAGGCTATGCATAGGCCTAGGCCTACAACCATACTCTATCATTATTCATTTAATCGAAAGGTGACAATCGGTTGAGCTGGTTTGTGCGATTGTAAGTCAAACACATTTATCTGTTTTGGGTACGAGTATTTGACAACCTATGCTATATATACTGTCTAATTTTAAAAGTTATAGGTGGGGCTTACTTTGCGTATGAGTCCAGGCCCTCAAGATGTCTTAAATGAGGTGACCTTGGTGCCAGCTCAAGTGTCGTCCTCGCCACTTGACTATGGTTCAAAATTACAAGGTCATTCACCAATAGCCCTCGTGCTGTTTTACAACGAGACGCACTGGCGTCCTGTGTGGACCCTGTATTAAAATTCCTTGGAGGCTCTTTTTTGGGGTCCCTTAACATTTTATGAAGTTTTGCTTACGCATCTTGTTGTCCCTATAGCTTAGGGCCCCCATATCAATGATACGGTGGTAGCTACGCCCCCGGCGCGACGTTAATAATAATAATAAAAAAAAAACAAAAAACTCCTCCCTCATACATATAGAGATGGAAAAAAAATATTAGAGACTCTTACATTTGAAATAGATTTTAAAGAACTCAAAAATAATTAGGTTTGAGCAATTTCCGTTATATTATTTCAAAATTATCTGCTTTTTTATAGGAAAAGATTTTGCAATATTAAAAATTAAAATGTGTATGTAGCATTCTAAAACATTAACAAGTCGGCTTTTAGTATTTTGATGCTTTTGATCAAAAATTAAATTTAAAAAGAACTTACAAAGTCTAAGAAAAACGACACACACACTCACACAAATTTTTTTTGAGATTAACTATGTTTTAGATCAATTTACGAAAACAATTAAGAAAAAAATGTTTTACAGTATATATATATTTAAAATTGCAAATAAACAAATTATGTAATAGTTCCTCAAGTATTATATTGCAGTTTTTTTAATGTTAATTTTAAGATTTTTCAAGTGCCCAGATGTACACTGGCATACACAAGGGCGGGAGCTGCGGGTTCAGACCCTTCACACACACACGTCTCGGTTCTTTCATCTACGTTTGACCGTGGTAGCCTAGAGGTCAAGGTGAAGGACTCGCAGCTAGTATATCATGAGTTCGAGCCTAATACTGCTGAAGACCCATCGTGAAGAGGGGACGATGCATGTTAAATATGCTGAGGCTCAAACGTCCTCCAGTTGATGTGGTGTTTAAGTTAGGAGGAAGTGGAAGGTGGAATTCAGGTGTAGGGACGTCTTAAGACTTTTTGAGGCCTTGACCTTCTTCGCAAAAGTAGGCCTTGGGCCCCTAGGCCTCACCTATGCCCAATAAAAGTAGACAGTACATAGCATATATTGTCAAATACTCGTACAAACAACAACCCAAAATAAATAAATGTGTGTACGACTTTCAATCGTACAACAAACAGGCTAGACCAATTGTCGCCTTTTGACTGAATGAGAATGATGGTGTATGGTGGTAGGACTAACCCTATTCACACACATGGACGACGGTCATCACATGGAGTAAGTTGACATATCATCCGAAATTCTCAGTTTTTAGAGCATACAACCTGACCCATTTGACCGTTTAAATTATTCATATAATGATCTTATTGAGAACGCGATGAGCCCCCCATTGTAGCCGAGGCCATGTTAGCCCTAGTTAGCCCATGCCTTAAGACGTTCTTGTTCAGATATCTTCGTCACGTGACCATGGTTCAAAATTAAGAGGTCCCTCATGCAACTTTGTAATGCGACGTAAATATAACTCCCTTTCTTCACGTACGTTTTTTGTATTACATAAAACCCCTCCCCGTGAAAGTAGTTTGTGCATGCCACTGTCGATATATTAGAATTTACAATAGAGTATATATATTTAGAGCTATACCGGCTGGGTGGCGTAGTTAGTTTGGCACTGGCCTTGTGTTTCCAAGTTCGTAGGTTCCACCTCGGCCCAAGTCGATGGATTTTCGTAATGCGAAAATCGACAGCATCCATATCGTATGATTATGCAACATGTTAAAGTTCTCTTGAGTGCCTGTTTGGCTTAGGTGTTCCTTGCAAAATTGAATTCTTTGTTCGATTTCGCATCATCAGAGCTCAGTTGCTTTTCTCTGGGGAGGAAACTGAGTCAAAACTACTTGCGGTGATTGGTATACCCCCTATATGGTGCCGTACCAAAAAGAGATACCAGCTCCCAGGTATATACTAGATCTACAATGGTAAAACACCAATCCGAAGCCCCTTTAAAAATTAAAACAATATTTAGAATGATTAAAAATCTATTATATAGGTATTTTACATTACTCTGATCTTTCATTTTATCTGCCAGTATTCAGCGACACCGAAATTACTATCTCATTAAGAATAGAAGGATCTTGAAGACAGGGCCGATCTTAGCAGGTGTGCAGCTCGTGCACCGCACGCGGGCGGCCAAAACAAGGGGCGGCCGCAGGTCGTATTTGATTCTATCAATCAATCAAGCAAATCTTTTTACGAATTTTTCAAACATAAATATTTTGAATCGTTATTAACAAATCAAATCCCGATTTCCCGATAGCACAGCATAGTTTAAGAAAAAGTAGAATGTTAGTGCACAATGTGTTGGTCGATTGTCAATAAATGTCTATTCTTTACAAACATCCTTCATCTGATGGCAAAAATTCGTGGTGCATCTGACAATACCGTACTAAAAAAGGTTTTTTTTTTATGCTTAATAGTGGCACTAGCAGCGCAATGTGGATCAATGCTTAACAAAGGTGTCTAAAAAGGATTTTTGCGAAAAGTTTCTGTACGAAAATATCTAATACGGTTAATCTAATAATGTTTAAATTGCAATATGCATTTGAGGAAATTTCAAGTTTTCAATTTAATAATAACCTTACAATTTATAAAAATAAATTAGAGGACAGAAGTGATTTTTGCTCATGGTTTTACAATTCTTACATACTACGCCCACAGGGGCGGCTCTATGGCCGGACAAACCGGAACCATGTCTGGGGTGGCATTTAGACCGAATTTGAAAAAAATATACATATATATTTTCTTGTTATGAAAGAATTTGGATGAAATTATTTTCTAAACCATTACCATTTACACTTTGGAAACGTGGAAAATTATTATTTTGTTTTAGACTGAATTGGAAAGTAGACCATTGCTAGTAAAATTTGTAAGGATTTTATCTCTTAAAAAATAAAAGCTGTATTACGTAGCAATTTTTACTTTGCAAGTTTATGGGCACTCGATCTCGGGATGCAGGTAGATATGCTTATCATGACAAGATTTTCACTGCACTGACATGAAGAGGATCCCGGGAAATCGTCAGATTTCAGTAATTGTTGTATTCCCGGGAGTGGCACGGGGCTTAAATAATCCATGGAGTAGATATTTTTTACTGGACTGTGGATAATGGCGTAACTTAGAACATTTGAGCCCTCGTGCAAAGTCAAGTTTTTGGCCCCCGAGTTGGATTTTACAAAGGGTAGGTACTTGGCGGCTGTCAGGCTTTGGGCCCCCTAGAGCACTGCACCCCCGCGTGATGCGGGGATGTACGTTACGCCACTGACTGTAGATTTCAACCTCGGCCATAAATTTTAGCTGACCCTACTGTGGCATTTTGCGATCGTTCACCCTGAACTTCCTGAAGGGTGGAATTTTCATTACCCCAGCAGTGGGGTAAGAGTGTATGTAATAAGATAAAATACATACAAGAATTTTTTTCAGATTGTCGTGGTAAAGAGTAAATCCTTGAAACTTTTTGGCCAAATCAGTTTCTGTCTATCAAACATCGCTTCGTCAACTAAAAGTATTTAGTTTTTACAGGAATCGCATTTCGTGGCCTACCAAACTGATCAGAGTTCCGAAATCTTGATTAATGGGGATAACACACGTAAGTACTAATACTTAAAACTATATTTTTAATTAAAAATTTTTTTTCGGATAATTGTTTTTATTATGAGCTATTTAATTGAATTAGTAATTTCGAGAAGAAAATGAACCACCAAACTATTTTAGGGAGATTATTTTTAAGCAATCTCGCAACTTTTTTTTTATTCATTATTTTTCTTAACTTTCTCTCAAGTGAGATTCTTATATTAATATTTATTTATATTTATGTAACATTTATATAGCTATTTCACAAACAAGAAATCAGTTATACAAATAAAATCTCTTAAATACAATAATATTTTTAACGTACGTAATCGTTACTTCTCTCAGCAGCATATAAATTTTCAAGTATTTATATATATTAATATTTATCTCTTAGTATAGTGCTTCTGAAATTGTGGGACGTGATAACCCTGTGAGGAGGGCGCGAGCATATTGAAAAGTCAAAAGCAAAGTATTTAAAATATTATAAATTTACTGAAAGGAACCGAAACAAAGTATACATTCGGACATAATAAAAAATAAAGTACACATTTACACTGATATAATATACTTATGAAATGTATAAGTACTACACAATGTATTTGATAAATTGGGTATCCGACGACTTGTGACAACTTTTTTTTTTTAAAAAAAAAGGGAGGTATGGAGATTTTTTTGTTGTTTTTTAGATTTGTTTATTACATTTTATAAAAAAATATGCTAAAATTAAGTAGAGAAACAGAAATTATTTTTACTAAAATGGGAAAAAATGGGTAAAAATTGACAAAAAAGAACATAAACGTGGCCCATTCTGTACCAAAAGTTTATAAACAAATTTTCAATTTTTCAATTCTGGTGTGTTGCTATCTTATTCATTTTTGAAGTAACCTTCAAGATATAAGAGATATTTTAATTTTTTCAAAAACTGGTGCACTTTATCTTATTTGTTATATAAAATTTGCTTAAAAAAACAGTGATTATATTCACATAAGGGGCTGTAAATTTTGAAATAAAACAGTGATTAATCAATCTTAAGGTTAAAACACTTCTACTATAAAACAGAACATACACAAAAAATCCAGTTAATTATTTTCAAAACTTTTCGAGCAATCGCTGGTCCCGTTTAAGCATTTTCAAAAAAAAAAAAAAAAAAAAAAAACATTTCGAGGAAAACGCGTGTTAAAGTATGACATATATCTTGCTCAAAGTAATGGCATCTTCTCTTACTAAATCACTTATAGTTTTTGTTCTAGTGAACAGAAAACAATAAACTTGGTATTTTTAATAAGCTAATACGATGGCCTAAAAATAAAATCATAAAAATTTTTTGTCAATTTTTAGCATAATTCACAATTTTAGGGTAGTCGGGAACCATTCACAATTCTAAATTAAGAACAAGTTTAAAAATTACTAGTGATACAATAGGCTTGTCATATACAGAATTTAATATTTATCTTGATAATTTGTACAGTTTATGATTAAAATCATGTATTTGTAGCTTTAACGTCAAAGGGAATTATTATTGCACTCAATCATTCTTATTGTGTGAAGGGGGGCGCGATGAAAATTATGATTGAATATTGGGTCGCAAGCATTGAAATTTGGCGAAGAACTGTCTTAGTACCGCTTTAGAGAAATAATTGATTCAGCTTCCACTGATTAAAATTTAAACATATGTGAGTAGCAAAGGACCATTAGTATTAAATATGATTTTTTTTCGAAGTTTTTAATTGTAAGGTTTTTTCTCCTATGTCGTTGACATTTTTTGCCTTTAGTCCTAAAAGAGATAATTTTTTTTCATTAAAAAAAATTTAAAATTTTATTTTGGGTAAAGAATTTTCCTCTGTGTATATGATAAAGTTGAAAATAAAAAATCAAGATAGTAACAGCATCTGCAAAATAAAGGTAGTGTGACATATTTATTTATCATAAACTAAGTAAAATCTTTTGTATACGAATTTCTAATAATTTCTTTTTTTAGAATAATTATTTATTCCTTCGAAACTTCTTTCTATAGGTTTCGTTAATGACTACATTTGAAAATTATTTATCAAAATATTTCGGAGATTTCATAGGAGATCAAAGGTAGATTTTAAAATTTATGTTTGCCTCACAAAATTACACTAATTTTGCAGGGAGTATGGATGTGAAAATGTATTTAATACACTTTGTATTATTTTGAACCGTTTTCAGGTTTATTAATAGTTACATGACATGCATTTTTAATTTTTAATAAAAGTACAAACGTTTAAAAATGTTTGAGTCCATGCTAAATCGGAAATGGAAGGAAAAAAAAAACTGTATTCCCCTTATTTTATATAATAATTATTAATATTATTTAAAAACAACTTGTTTTTAAATTTTTTGAAATTTTGATGTATTTCCGGGAATGGAAAAACCTAATTACTGCCTTAAGGGTGACAAATGTGCAAAAAAACAGGATATTTCGCTTAGAGCAGCGTTTGGCAAACTGCTGTCCTTTTAGATTCTGCTTTTATATACAATTAAAAATTATGTCTGCTGAAAAGACTTATTGTTTACCTTTCAAATTTATAGATATCACATGGGAAAAAAACTCGTATTTAAATGCACAGTTAAATATTTGACTGGCTTACTGACAGAATTCATAGTTAAATATAAATCTGATTGGTCTTTTTTGCGATTTCAAGTTATATATTTGTGTTTAGTATTGAGATTCTAGTATTTTTTTTATTTAATGTGTGTTTCTGATTTTCTACTATATGTACCTTAAATGTCAATTTTCTTCTTTGTTGAACCTTGAAGGTTCAAGGCCGTAGTATGTGTTAAATCATGAAATTTGATATATTTATACCATCTTCTGTAACTTTCTAACTATCTCGAACTGGGGTCACAACGGACATTCCGGACACCCATAGCATGTCCGGTGTCAGCTAACCGAAGGGGGGGGGACAGAGGTAATAAAATTTTTTGGATGATAGCGTACCTCAAGAGATGTTTTATTTCACTCTTCAGTGGTTACCTGAAGGTTGAAACAAACTCTCTTCTGATTTATATCATCAACAAACTCCCTTTCAAAGAAATTGGCCTGTTGAAATTGGCACAACTCAATATTTTAAAATTAGCTCGTTTGAAATAGCAACAGGTAATTGTGTTTTTAATTTCGAATTATTTATTATTTTTTAAGACTTAAAATGATATACAAATACAGTAGTACCTCCTGTAAGGTACACCTTCGAATAAGGCACAATTAATGTTGCTACCGGTCTCTTTGAATATGGACCGTATGTATTTACCTCTTATTGAACATTCTATTAAAGTGATACTAAAAATAGTTTTTTATTCTTTCTTTGTAAAATTTTTAAGATTTCGAAGACAAGTTTGTGTTTTTCTTAAATAAATTAAATATAGCGTTGTCCTAATAAACCAATGTAATTTAACAGTGGAAAGGAACAGAGAAATAAAAAATTACAACATTGTTTGTTCTACGCTTCGATTTAGAGACAAAACAGAATATGTAATAAAGTGATTGCACCTCTTAGAGGAGAGTTTTCTCTATGGGTTTACATAAAAAATAAAAATGCTGGCTTAGGCTGACACAATGCACTAGGTTTCAAAAAGATTCGTACAACGGAATATTTTAAATAAAATTCTGTAAGTACAAGAAAACCTGTGACTAAGGCATTTATTTGTATGTCATTTACTTAAAGATTAATACGAATTTAATTTCTAATTAAACTAATTTGTTTAGCATTAAAGGACAAAATGCCCAATGTCTAGTCTGGTGGGTTTAAATTTCTGGCTCTAGGACATATTGTGTCAAACACAAGATTCCTTATTGGAAGGTACTAATATATTTTTACCCTATTAATATAAAGTATTGCGAAATATTTTATTGTATTTGCCTTCATGAAAAAGCGAACCATAAAGTAATATATTTAGGTTTAAAAATTCTCTTTTGTTAATATACGTGTATACATTTATGCAATAAATAAATTCACATAAGAGAGTGAATAACGGCTTTACCTGAAAAGATTAAGCAGTTAAAAGAAAACTAGCTTATTTTAATGTCAATGAAATTATTTTGCTTATACGCATCCACAGCTGTAGGTAAGAGTACTACAGGGTTTGTACAATTTCATTTTTGGATTAAATTGAATTAATATTAATTGACGCTAAATTGTTTTCCATTAGACAGCTTCCATTACTAGAACGAGACGTCCATTACTGCTCCCAGTATTAAAAAAAATGGAATTTGTCTTGTTTATTGTAAATTTTTATTTTTTTTCTGAATCATCGATTATGAATAATTTTTCTGAATCATTATGTTATGTCAATATAGCATGTGTTTATAGATGGTTTATTTTTCTCTCTCTCTCTCTTTTTATCCATCAAGATAAATTTAGGAATATTATTTTGCAATTATAAATATATTCTTATAAGTAATTGTGTTATTGCGAATCGAAGTATTGAAAATGCATTTCTGAAAAGTTCTTTTCGGATATTTAAAGTTTGTGAGTAGGTCAGTAATATGTGAGTTGTTTCATGTCTTCTTTCTTTTTTAAGCTTAAGAGAGATAAATTTAATAAAATTATTATAAATATATTTTCAAATACGATTTCACACATACGTGTTAATATTTAAATGTTATCGAAAACAACCAGAATTGACATTTTTTGAGGAAGTTAAAAGACAGAATTTTATTGGACTGAGAAATGAGTTTTTTTTCTTCATTATTATTAATACAATAATGAGATGAAAATAAAATTCGAAAACTGTATAAGATCGTGGTGCGAATTAAAGACTAAGCTAAAAAAACTGTACTATTGACGAGGAACAACAAAATGTATACAATCTAGAGAAAAAGAGATGGGGCGCGTCATCATTGAAAGAATGATTGCTGAAGTACAATTTTTAGCCAGTCAAAATTTGTCAGAGAAACTAGTGTGAAATTGAGATAATGGTAATTTTTAAAGGCCATTGAATAATGGCCAAATTTGATTCGTTTATTTCAGAACACTTTAATAATGTCAGTAAATGCAATGATAACAAAACACTTATTCCAAACTACTTAAGGCAGTATTTTCAAAATGAAATAATTAATATTTTAGCCTTATCTACTCGTAATGAGATATCACGCATTGTGTTAAAAGAAAAATATTACACTATAGTTCTTGATTCTACACCATATATTAGTCACACAGAACAAATAAGGTTTGTAATTTGATGTGTGAGCACTACTGAGATGGTAAGGTATATAGTTTAGAATTTTTTCTAGGAGATTTTAAGAATCTGCCTCTAAAAAGCTTTTCAGATTTGGACTCAGTCTCTATTGAATCCAAATTCTTTGAAATAATTGATTTCATACCAAAAATATTTTGATAAATTTGCTTCTGAGAATGCCACAAACTTATTTGATAGTTTATTATTAAGTAGCCTTTGTAGAATAAGTGATTTATATACTTTTCGTTTCAAGAAATCTATTCTTTAGTGCTTTTTTATTACATTATATCTTCTCAATAAATACCGTTTTGCTTTTATAAAATGTCTGTTTTTATTTCAAAAGTAATATTTTTGCTTGTTTATTATTTTGTTAAAAGTATTTTGTAGCTATCATGACCTATTAGTTGACCAAAAAAAAAAATATATATATAAAGTTTTGCACTACAAATTTTATCGTTGCATTTCTATATATTAATGTTTTACTTTTTACTCTTATACAGGTAGATGAGTGTATAACCGCAATGCATAAGTATTAAATTAATAATTAAATAAATAAGTATTGTAATAAGTAATTAAATATATAAGTATTTTAATAAGTACTTAAAATATAAGTGTTTTAATAAGTAATTAAATACGAAATATTATAATAGGTAATTAAATATATAAATATTAAATATAAGTGTTAGTCAAAATCTGAAAAATTCTTTAGAGGGGCGGCACATTTGATCTTCGCACGCGGGCGGCCGACACCCTAGGATCGGCCCTGCTTGAAGATGCATTTTATTTAATCACTTTAGCTCAGCTTATCTTCAAGTCTCTTTCTGAGATATGACCAAGTCCAAGCTCCAGGGTAGTTATTAATTCTCAGCCTATTGTTAAGCTCTAGCCATTTTATTTTTGGCGAAAAATATTGTAAGCTAAAAACGTTTATGTACTTTGAATCGATATGGAGAAGGAAAAAAAAAAAAAAAAATTCAGGATATATATTTTTTGCATACTTTATAAATTGAAGAGATAAGAAGTAAATATAAAAAGTAGTACTTTTTTTCGCTTCCAAACCTTCAAAATGTAAATTGAGCCGTGATAAAAAAACAAACAAACTTCAATCTGGAGCTATTTTTAACCCAAGCCTACGGTTGAGCGGTTGAACTTTTGGCCAGCGTTGTTGAGTCTCTAATTCAAGTCCTGGTATCCTTGAAGATCCACCGTGTAGAGGGACTGATATATATTGTATCTGTCGACGCTCCAAGTTCTGACGTTGGCGTGGTGGGGAAGTTTGGAAAGTGGGATGCCATTTCAGATCGTTCGCGATCGATCCATTTCAGAAATGTATCTTGAGTCGTTCTCGTTTCTTGAGCGAGGTCCAAAATGATGAGGTCCGCCGCCGATAACTTCATGCATCTTCAAAATGCGATGTTGATAAAAAAAATTAATCAATCAAACCGAAGACCGTGATGATTTTTTCAAAACTTTCATTGGAAACTACATATTTTATTGATTAAAAAATGCATGTCCATATTGGGAGAGAGAGACTAAAGAAAAAAAAGAAAGAAAGAGAAACAAAAAAAGAAAATGGAACCCAAATTGAATTCATAAAGATTTTATTTGCATACAAATGTCTTTTTCAACCGCTCTACAATGGTTAGAAAGGTAAAGGGTCTTAAAAGGAAATCCATGTTCTGAATTGACTGATAAACACAACTTTCGAACTTTGGCATTCACCATTCCATTGAAATAAAAAGACGTCAGATAGAAAGTAATTTCTAAAATATTCTTTCGAAGACAGGATCAATATTTCTAAAATCCATGAATTCCAGTTATTTTTTTAAAAATAAATTTTGCTCTGCTAAAAAGTTAAAAATATTTCTTTCCTGAAAGAGATTTTGAGGATATGAAATTTTGAGTCATTTCTGATATACTCTCTCTCCTTGATAAAATAAAACCTCTTCTTTATCCACTACACATGTACAAAAACAACAATAAAAACTTACATGATGTAGGTATTAACACAGGCGGAATTTTTTTAAAAAAATTGATGCAAGAATTTATTTTTTAATTATTCTTAACAATCCTTATCAATTCTTTAATAGTTCTTAAAAAAATCATTTTAGGGAAAGCGTACATTTCTATATTCATTAGTTTTATTTTATAGAAATGCTTAAAGCTGCCTTTTATTTCAAAATATTTTATTGCAGCTTACTATTTGTTTCATTGAATTGTGTGGAACGAAACTCAATAAAGAATTCTAAAGATTCAGATGGTTAAAAAAAATTAGGATTTAAATCTTGAGACCTTTAATTAAATATGAATTAAAAACGATTTAAAACACACATTCCGTAAAATATCGATTTGAAGTAAAGAGGAAAAAAGCCGAAGATCGATAAATTCCTAAATCTTGCAACCGCGCATCACGCTTTCTTGTCTCTCATTGGATGCTCGTCGATAGGCGGTACTGAATGTGTTGTCATATGACGTAGCTGCTTGGCCGTAGCATAATCGTTGTTGATCAGCTGGAAGCAGTAGGAAAGGTGTGTTATCACTAGGAGCATATAGCGATGAGTTTACTAGTGACAAGCTGTATTATATCTAGAGATATTTTGGTGAATGAACTATTTTTTAAATAGACGGAAGCTTCCAGAGCATGAAACCCGGCGAAGGTATGCTTACTTTTACTCAAATCTTACTTTTTCTAAACTGCTGAGTTGAAATCCGTTTTAAAGGCATGATGAAGAGGACTTTGTTGCTACTTGTTTTTTTTTTGTACTAGCTATTCGCTGTTGCTATAGGAGAGAAAACTGGTACTGTTGGACTTGTGGGTCCTCTTTCAGGTCAACTAGAATTGAAGCTTTTCATACAAATATGAATACATATTCGTGCTGTTTTGAGTTGGACTTCTTTGTGCATCTCTCATGAAATCTTTGTATTTTGGGTTATTTTATAATTAAACATAAATAAGCCCTCTCTCCTTCCAGAATTTCCAAGGTTATCGATGCTTTTAACAAAATAATTTGTTGTGTGAATGTTTCCCCTAGAGTAATTTTCTTTCAAATAGAATTTGTTCATTGCAATTAAATATTTAACTCAACATTGATTAAAATTTTTAATTATTGATTCAATATGATAATAAATTTATGCATTAAAAAAATTTATTCTTAATTTGTTATTATTTTTAAATTAGGACAATGGCATAATTTAAAATTAAGTAAACATTGTACATAAATATAATTGAAATGTAATATTAGTTAAATAATTATTTGAATTTATTAATTATCTATTGCATTGTTCTCTCATTCTTTATTTATTCCCCCGAAAAATAATTTTTAACGTGTTTTAATGTTTTAGGTGGAAGAGGAATGATATATTTTTATTTTAGCTTTTACTTGTGCAAACTATTAAATTTCTATTTTGGAGGTATTTTCGTATATAAATTACATATTTAGTGATAAGTTTTACTAAGTACATAGTGAAATATATAGAATTCATTTTTTTTGGTGCTTTACTTTGCAATCAATATTGATGTAGTTTTTATAGCCTAGGTTTTAAATAATTTGTAGTTGCATACATATTCATGTCAGAATTCCCTTTGTTTATGTGGTATCTTTTAACTCTTTAGATCAGTTAATTTGATGTTATGTTTACAGCTTATATGATTTTGAATAAATATATTTATTTTCAAAAGCAAAGTATACTATCATATATATGTTATTTTTTGAAATTGTTGGAGAAAATTTTAAAATTGGGGTTATAAATTTTCTTTTATGGAAAAACCAAGACTTACTTGGTTATTTTTATCAATTCATTTGTTACTTTACTATTAAAATTAATTTGTTTATACTTTTAAGGGTATATTATTTTAAGTAATATATTATTTATAAGAGATTATCTTGGTGTAAAGGGTCTGAAAAATATTTAGCATTAAAAGTATTTGTCCAAATTATAAATTTCTTTTTTTGGTATTTATCATTAGTTTATTTATTCAAGATTTGAATGTAATAGGTCAAAAAAGATTATTTGTATACAATATCTCAAGAAAAGTACATGTACTGTAATAACTCAATACCATTTTTTAAATATGTACTGTAAAATCTTGCACCTATACTTTCAAGCTGCAATTTTTAATTTTTAGGTGTATTCTCCATATAATACTTTTTTTTTATGAAGAAACCTGAAATGTACCTGCACAATTCCCATATGCTTTGAAGTAATTTATTTGAGGTATTAGAAAAAAATTTAAAGCTTTTTAGAAAAAAATAGTACACTTCTAGATCTACAACCTTTTAAGTTCATAAGGAAAGTCATGCCTTGTAAATAAACAGTATTTCCATCTATGTAGAAATAAAAAAATTTTCTGTGCTCATCTCTTTTTTTTATTTTTAAAGCTCTCATTTTCATAACCAGCATATAACATGCACTTGTAAGTTTCGATCTTATTTTTTGTGTTAAAAGTGCATGTTATACGCTGGATTTTACAGTACTTCTTAATTGGTTTTAAAAAGCACTTATTATTTGAAGAATGGTATTGAGTAGTTAGCCATATTATGCTAATTCGAAACACTTTTTTCTCATTTTAAAAATCTAGTTCAATAATTCTTTTAAAATACTATCTTTTAAAAAGAACTAAGCCTGTCATTTTTAGTTTGTAGGATATAATTTTTTTTCTGCTTAAGATCACAGTCTATAAGTAGAATACATTTTTTATTGATTCTTTTTACTTTTTCAATAATTGCAGATTTTGAATAAGGTTTCTTACCATTCCAGAGAGTATTGTCTTTCTTATGTATTGCTGGCATTTAGTGTTATGTTTATCTGTATTGTAGAATTTTTATGTAAGGAATGATTTGAAATGTTTTTGGTAGCATTTTGTATAAAAAAAATACAATTTTTTTTGCGTATTTCAAATTTTTTATTCTTTGTTGAAAATTATTTTCGGGTAATGTGGTCGCATTTTAAAATTTGATTATAAGATGGAGGAAACAAGTTGAATGTTCATGTTTGTAGATGTCTTCCAGTAAAATAATTAACATACTGCATACAATATGTACACTAGTTTCCTCATTGCATTTTTATTTGTTGCTCTGAGGTTTACTCAAGTATTTGTTTAATTACTGAATTTAGAGTTTTGTTTGGGAGTTCTTTATTTATCATACATGAACACTTTCAAGTGTCTATTTTTATGAATTAAAACACCTTTTCATTTTATCACCAAAGAGGTAAAATGATTCTGATCCTATGAAATAAAATAAATATCAACTATAACAGAGCCAGTACTTTTGATTTTGAGTCGGATAGTAAGCATTTGGTTTTGAATTTGATACCAGTGTGTGCGGGGGGGGGGACGTAAAAAAAACCTGACATATTTAATGTACATTCACCCTAATGTATATTATTTAATGAATCTTAGTATTTCTTAGCTGCCTTCACAATGAATTTTTACTATCAGCTGTGCGGGTCTAATCAACTATCATTATTATACATATTGCTATATCTCCTCCCTTGAAATGAGATAAGATTGTAAAATTTGCCCAAAACACACACAAACACAATTTTTTTAAAGAAAATATCGTTATTTTCCTGAGCAACTTATAGTTCATGTGTATGGTACCTTATTCATGAATCCCTTTGTATTTGTTCAAGTATACAAATATACTTACAAATACTTATAATAAATACTTTTTACTTATTATTATAAATATTTATCTTAAAATGCTTGATAATATTTTTTATTACTATACTATGCCAACTATATACTTTTTTTAAGAATAAAAATCCATATTTCTAGGTTATGATTAATCTGGTTTCTTTTTCATTCCTATATTGTGGATGTAAAGTGGTCTTTGTTGTTGAATTGTGAGTTCAAGTCCTAGTACTATTAAAGATCTGCCATATTGGGAGCTGATGCACCTTAAATCTATCAAGGCTAAAAATGCTTGTTGGTATGATGCAAAAGCTTAGATATTGAGGCATCAAGTTGGGTGTTGTCGTCATTTGAATGAGGCTCAAAATTACAAGGTTCCTCGACAATGGCCTTCAAGTAGCATCAAAGGGCAGCATCAGTACAAATTGAATTTCACTCAATTCCTTAAAGCAGTCTTCTTCAATATTTGGTTACTCTTTTTAAACATGGCCTCAAAAATTTTAAGTTCTTTTTCATCTGTTTGGAATTGCACATATCGAATCTGGGGTTACAATATTAAAAAACTTTGTTTGTTTTTTGTTTTGGAAGCCCTCTCTTAATTTTAAAATGTTTCAAGTTGTAAAAGGAGGCATAATTGTGTGTTTGGAAAAAAAAAATTCTTAGAGTGTTTTTGTATGGTTGATTGTCTTAATTTGGAATTGATTTTTTAAGAAGGGCTCATATGAAGAAAGTAATTGAAAAGTTTATTCCTGTTAAGTTTTATTTTACAAGAAATGCTGCTAGTTCATGTGTTAATCTTCATTTTAGGTCATTGTTAATGTGGAAGTATTTTTTTGTGTGCTGATGATTTTAATGTTATAGTCAATGAGATATTCATTTTTTGGTAGATTGCAAATTTGGTTTAATTACAACTTAGTAATGAGTGTTCTTTCAATCAAAATTGGGTCTTTCAGTGTGATGAGACTGTAATAGATTGAATTCCTAAAATAGCATGGTTTGAATGTTGGAATTTGTAGGTCAAATCTGAAATGTTTTATTTGACTAACTTGGAAATACAATTCACATGCAGAACAACATTTGTTATGCTATGAATCATTTGCTATTTTTAAAACTAAACATTTTAGGAAGCTTCTGCAAACTCTGATAAAATATAATTTATATTATTTTGTGATGCATATCTTTATTTAGAATTTGAGTGTTGAGTAATATTTTGCCGAAAGTGTCAGATATTTCTGCAACATTTATAAGGATAAATGAAATTTATGCTTGTATGAGCCCTTTGAGTGTTATACTCTTCAGTAATTTAAGGAAGTCACTAAAACTTAATTTGGGAAAACATAGGGTTGCTATAGAAAGATATTGTGAGCATATTTATTCCTTTTTGAGATACATATAATGAGTTAATTAGAATTTTTTTTCACATTATGTTTTTTAATAGTTAAAAGATAAAATAGTATTAAGGAAAGGAAATACTAAGGCTTTTTTCTTCCTTGTTGTACTGTGAAATGAAGTAGACAGCCATATAGAGGGGGGAGGGGAGGAGGAAGAAAAATTTATAAGCTTTTAGCTGAACTTTTTTTAGTTAAGTTGTATGATTGGTACAATCATGAAGATGTGTGTGAAGACTCCTTAATTTAATCATCAACTTATTGCAGTTACAGAAATTTTAATAAGAAAGATGTTTTGCATTCCCCTTGTGTATAGAACATATTTCCAGATATGTTTTCATAATTAGAAGTTTTTCTGCCCACAACACACATTTTTTTTTTATTTTGAGATTTATGTAGAGACAATTTTTCATTAAAAAAAATGTATTTTCATTCTTGTGATTTGTTGAATATTCCTTTCAAATTTCTTATTTTGTATTTATGCAAATATTGGATTTAAGTAAGATGAAAAAACTGAATATTCAGATATGCTTTAAGTAATCCCATACAGACATTTTTTAAAAATTATGATTAAAAATATGGCTCAACAAAATTTATATATTTTACTCTCACATCCAGTTATGTATTTTTTATTTTTATTTTTAATTACTTTCAACAGTTTGTAATTTAAAAAATAATTCAGGGTCTGCAGCATAACATATACCCTCCACAACTCTGCTTTGCAGGGGTGGGGGCAGGATTCGAGGGGGGCCTAAAGCCTGAATGTTATGGTTTTACAATGCTTTGTAAGATCAGGTTTGGAGCCCAAAACCTGACTTTGTAAGGGGGCTCTAATATTCTAAGTTATGCCTTTGTTCAGGGTACATATTTTAAGTATTTGTATTCTTTCATATCCTTTCAAATGTAAACATACTGTAATATTAAATACATATATACATGTAATAAAATCCTTTCTAAAAAATCATTAATTTTTTTTACTGTTTTTAGTGTAATTTATTGAAACTTGGTATGTATAATATCTAGAATATTGATACATTTATAAAATCTTTTAACTAAGTTTTTAAAGAAAAGAAACTAAAAAAATTGTATGGGAATTGCTTTAAAAAAATTCAAATAAGAGAAAGATGAATTTAAATTTATTTTATCTAGATTTCTATTATTTACTTCTTATACTAGTGTTTATCTTACACATTATGAATTTTGAATTGCTATGTTGTATAGTTTATTATGCTGCAAGAGGGAGGAGGGGTATAAGGATGTATCTTGCATTTTTTTTGAAAGAAAATAATTTTTTTCATAAGGCTCTTTACTTCATTTCTTATGACATTACATGTACAGGAATATTTGAAGTGCCAATTTTTTCTTAATGTATCCAGATTTGTTTTTGTGTCATATCTGGCACAAAGCCAATTCCGCTTTTAGTATTATCTTTTGACTTACGGCCAAGATGTTGAACTTATACGATGTCATCAACACAAGTGTTTGGTTTCTTGGTAGGGGAAAAATGGTGAAAATCCTTCTTTATAAAGAAGTGAAGAGGCCTACAAATATGCCGAAAAATGGAAATGTGCTTTTTATATTGACGGAGCCTGGTTTAAATTTTATGCTTGGAGGATTGAGATTATGTCAAAACGTATCTTTTCTTTGTTCTAAAATTTGATTGAGGATAGAAAACAGTAAGAAATTGTTATTAGGAAAGTAATTAAAGAGAAAATTATGTTGAAAATTAGAGCATTTCATTTACACAAGTTTTTTTTGCTTGAGTGGAGAAGTTGTTAAAAATACTTCGTTAAATGGTTGGAGGAAAAGTAAAACTCTGACTTATGTCACTGTTCATTTTAAAAGGATGTATCCTCTTTTGAAAAGAGGAAATCTTTTATTTTTTTCTTTCAATTAGTCTTCGTTCATCGCGAACTAGAGGTTTTGAAATAGGCAGAACGTGCTTTTCAGATGAAATAATTTTATTTTTAAATTATGGTATTTTAATATATCAATATTTTGAAATACTTGTCATGTTTCATACAATGCTCATGCAGATGCTTGGGAGGAGGAATGAAAATAAAAATTTCCTTGAAGTTATTATTTACGACTTACAAGTTCTTTCAATTATAGTACTTTATGCAAATAAAATTCATGAAAAAATAAACTCCAACAAATTTATTCTACACTATTCTTTCTTAGACTTCTGTGTTATGTTTATTAACCACTACGGCATGGGGCGTAGCTACCGCCGTGTCAATAAAACGGGGCTCCCAGCTACAGGGGCTCCAACATGTATATTTATAGTCACAGTTAAAGGGTCTTCATATCTAAAAAACGGGCCCCGAATGAATTTTGATACAGGACCCACTCAGAACTAGCTTCGCCTGTTCACTGTGGGGTTTAATGTTATTACTTCCAATAAATTGCATATTTGACCTATTTTTAAATTTTTTTTTAATAAGGAATAAAAATTTTTCTCAAGTGCTTACTCTTGCTGTAAACAATTCTGAATTTATACTAAATCAAAATATAACTTGTAAAAAGAAAAGCAATATTTCTTCGATCTATCAATGCATTATAGTAATTTAATTGTAATCAGGAATTGAAAAAAAAAATAATGTAATCAAATTTTAAGAGAGGTTGCCATATTTGTCCTAATAACTGTTTCACCGTAATTTGGTTTTCTTCTTGGCATATTTTGGAGCCAAATAATTTTTCCATTTAAACTTGCAAAAACAGCGAACTTGGCGAAAATGTTTATTACAGTAACCTTATAATGGAAAAACATAATCGTATAATCAGAAGAAAAATTCGAGCGTTTGTATTGTTTTATTTTTTAAGATTAGAATTAACTTCTCAATTTTTCGAAAAAATTTATTTAGACCAGGAATGGTTTTGGGTATATGTAATTAGTGGCTAAAATTTTCTTAACAAAATTTTGCATATAATTTTTTCAGATTGTTCCTTCCACAATGCATCAAACACATGAAATCTATCTTTAAAGTGAAAGCAAAGTTTTCAAAAAGTGAAAAAACTATCACGTTTTTTTTTTTGTTGCTGCCACTATTCTTCAGAAACGGTTTTTTGTTGCTAGAATTGTTTACGTATATTTTTATCGTTGGTCGTTGACTATATGCCTCATGTTTCTTGGAATAGTCTTTGTTGATTATAGATGATATAAAAAAAAAAAACATGCATTTTTTTCTGTGGAAAGTCTTTATTACTCGTGTCAAAAATGAGGAATCCCCATTACTCATGGGCGAATTTCTGACACATGTGACAATGATGCGACTCATGCGAAGATTTACGCGAATCGATTCTACGACCCAGTTTAATGGATTCGTAGAAACATTCTAGTTTCGTGCTTCTAAGAGAATACAATTTCCCGAGTACTATGAAATTTAGTTTTTGAAATAATTCTAGAAATTTCCTTGTTCAAAAAAATTATTTAGGGAAATTTTTTATTTAACATTCGTATGAAATTGGTGTTGCTCATCGTATTTATTTCCAATGAATTTTTTTTAGAATTAACCCCTTGCCTGTAACGCCCGAACTCAGTTCGGGCAACGCAAATGCACCAATTTTGGAATGCCCGAGCTGAGTTCGGGCAAACGAAAATTGGTTTTTCAATCCCTTCAACCCGAACTGAATTCGGGCTGTGAAAAAAATGTAATTTTCCATTTTTCCAATGCATGCCGATACTTCCCTGTGAAAAGTTCGGTAGTTTATCGCCGTTTGTTAAATTTTCGTAATTTTGCAGGTCGTATATACCACACTATAAGAGATTCGGGAAATTCAAAGGGTTTTGAGGGACATGGGATTCATGAAAGTGGACATAAGTAATATTGTTGTGTATTAATTTATTATATTTGTCTTCCAAATTGTCAGATTTATTTTGCTATAATTTGTCCAAAAATTATTGTAATTCGTTAACATTTCCAATATATGAGAAAATATTGAATAAAATAGTAATTTCGCTTAATTTTTTAAAAAAAATCTATTTTTAACATTTTGAACAAAATTAAAAAGAGAAAAAATTTCCATTTTTGGCGCGTTTTTCTTAAATGCACGTTCTTTTCCACAGGCAGGGGCGTAGCTACTGCCGTATCAGCCATATCAATAATACGGGACCCCTAAGCTACAGGGGGCCCCAACATGTGAAACTACAATCACACTAACAGGGCTCCCGTACCTAAAAACGGGCCCCTAGAGGAATTTTGATACGGGCCCAACCTCTTTTGAGGCCCTGGGGCCCTATGCAAAAATAGGCCCTATCTGAGATCTTAAAAAGTGGACGGTATATACAACATGCATTGTTAAGTATTCTTTCAAAGGGTCATTTGAAACAAATAAATGCACACGACTCGCAATCTCAAAATTATTGGCACAAACCGGTTTGACCGAGTCATTCCACTAAATCAGTTGAATGATTGTTTATGGTACTACTAGGCGGGCGCCTAGGCATGGACAATGGGCATTTATTTCATAGTAATAGTCTTACCACTTTTGCCAGTTCACATGTAGTTTGGAATTCTCTGTTTTTCGGAGAATATGTACGGGAATAAGATTTGACTATAAAAATTATCCAGATCATGATCTTACAAAGACAGAGTCGAAAACAAAT
The DNA here is from genome assembly GCA_019973975.1 of Trichonephila clavata. Taxonomy (NCBI): domain Eukaryota; kingdom Metazoa; phylum Arthropoda; class Arachnida; order Araneae; family Nephilidae; genus Trichonephila; species Trichonephila clavata. The sequence goes on from BMAO01011804.1 coordinate 29,980, forward strand.
GAGGCCCCCACCGAGGGCGAGGCCCTGGGCCCATGCCTTAAGACGTCTCTAGGGCCCACTCAGAACTAGCTACGCCAGTGTCCACAGGCAAGGAGTTAAGAGATGAGTTGTTTGGATTCATGATTTCGCGAAGGACAACAAATCAAATTGAATATATATTTCGTTTTATGCTGCTGTTGGGGCACACACGCCGTGGTCATGGTCGCGAACTCGTGGCGGGTGTTGTCAAGTCACGGATTCAAATCCTGTGGTTATTAAAGACCTACCGTGTAGAGGGGCTAATGCTTGTTGAATCTATTGTTACTTCGAGTTCTCACGTTGACTAGTGTGGATTTTAGGGAAGTGTGGTGTCGTCTTCGACATGACGAGGCTCAAAATAACGAGGTCCGTTGCCAATAGTCTTCATGTAGCGTAAAAGGGAGATGTTAATAAACACTTCGCATAAATGCCAATTAACATTATTTAAAAGCTAATGGCTATGCAGTGACAAAAAACAACAATATTAATAATAATAAAACAATATTCTTGATCGAAATGCATGTTCTAATACCGGGGTAAGCATTAAAACGATCGCGATCGACTGGTGGACCGCCAAGATATTTTAGGGTGACCGCCTTCACTAAGACCTAATGATCATTTCATCACACGAAGGTCTGGAAATATTTTAAAAATACGGAGAAAAAAAAGTCGAGAACCACAAGAAAAAAAGTTTGCTAAATAGAAAATGTGTTTCGCTCTATTTGGAGGTTAAAATTTTCTTAATTCCAGGAAAAAGTTCGCTATATAGAGAAATTCGAAGAGTGAGTGAGAAGGAATATTAACGTCACACTTTTCAGCTACACGAGGGGTTTTGGTGACAGACCTCGTACTTTTGAACCATGGTCAAGTGACGAGGACGACACCTTAGCTGGCGCCCCTTCTCCTAACTACCATACCACAACAAAGGGAGAACGTTAGAGCTCTCGACAGATTTAACGTGCATCGCTCCCCTACACGGCGTGTTATTAATGGTACTGGGCTCGAACTCGACACGCCAGCCATGAGTCCGTTACCCTGGCCACTAGGTTACCGCGACCACAAGAGAAATTCGCAAAATAGAGGTTCGGCTGTATTGTAGGCCTTCTCTTAGCTCACTACAACTACACCATCGGGTGGACCGCAACACCTTAAAAAAATTAGAAGTAGCCCGTACCCTGGAAAAGTCTGCCCACCCCTGTTCTAGTAGTTTCTTCATTGGGGGCAATTTAGTGTTTTAGTGTAGAATGGCACATCTTTCAATTCGTCTACGAGGCGTTTCCGAGCCTGTAAAAATGGAAAATCTTAGCATTAAATCATACCTTCTTGGACCCCCTAGAAAAGGACCCGGGGGTCCACGGACCACAATTTTAGAACCGCTGCTTTAAAACATACTCACAATTAAAATTTTACGTCCAATTTTTTTTTTCATTTTATAAATAAACTGTCAAGGGAAAGCACAAAACACAGCCTCTGAATGACTGCAATGTGGTAAATTTCAATAGCACTTCTTCTGGAACACTTTCTTAACTTCGAATACATACGGTTTGTTTTGGCAGTGGAAGTACAGGAACGGGGAGGGGGGTTCGAATAAAACTGCAAGTAGTCTTAAGAACACTATTCTATCTCATTTGAGTGATTCTTGGCCATAAGCCCAAAGGGTTACTAACCAAGTGCATATCACGTGTTTGTTAAAGTGGTTATTCTTAGTGGTTGCAAGTAGGAAAAAACGGTGGAAAAGAATGGAAAGGCTTTGATAAACCTCGAATGGGAAGGAAACCTAATTTAAAAGCAAGACTGTCTAGCAAAATAAGGTATTTGTCTACTCGCATATTGAAGCAGTTTTTATGTGCTGTAACTGCCGGTGCTTGGGGTGCAGTTCAAATAACACTGCATAACTTCTAGCTATTTAAAGTTATTCCGAATTCCGACAGTTTTTCTTCTGGTTGAGGTATGGGAGCTTAGAAATATCTTAATTTCAACTCTCGTCGCTTGCTGTTCACCTGTATTTCTATTTTTAGATGCGAGAATCTTTTCCGGAAAGTTGCGTTTGTTTTTGTCGTTGGAAATTTTTTGTCTCGTTTCTATGCGAAGCCTTTTTTAACATTGTACATGCAATGTGAATAGTATAGATTTTTCTATAACTATCTATGAATTTCGTTGTTCACATTCATTGCTTATATCAGGTGTGGGCATTTGTTTTGACTTGAAAGTTAAAATGACTCGAATTAAGTCACATTAACCAGTTTCTCAACTCTAGCATTTATTAAGGTATCCGACTACCCTAAAATTGTGAATTTTGCCAAAATTTGCCAATTTTTTATTTTATAGGTTATATTATTAGCTTTATAAATATACCAAGTTTATTATTTTCCGTTCCTTAGAACAAAAACTACAAGTGTTTTAGTAAAAGCAGATGCCATTACTTTAAGCAAGATGTTATACTTTAAAACGCGTTTTACTCGAAATGTGTGTTTTTTTTGAAAATGCTCAAACTGAGACAGCGATTGCTCAAAGTTTTGAAAATAATTAGCTGAAATTTTTTATGTATGCTCTGTATAATAGTAGAACTGTTTTAACTTCAGATTTATCAATCGCTGTTTTATTACAGAATTTACAGCCCCTTATGCGAATATAATCACTGTTTTCTGAAGCAATTTCATATAATAACAAAGATAAAGTCTCTAGTTTTTGTAAAATTGAAAATATCTCTTATCCTGAAAGTCCATTAAAAAATGAATAACATAGCAACATATCAGAATTGAAAATCTGTTTATAAACTTTTGGTTCAGAATGGGTTGCGTTTATTATTTTTTGTCAATTTTTACCCATTTTTTTTCCATTTTAGTGATAATTTCTTTTTCTCTTCGTAATTTTAGCATATTTTCCTTAACAAATTTAAAACCAACAAAAAAACCTCCATATCTTATTATTTTTTTTTAAAAATGTTGTCGCAAGTAGTCGGGTACCTTAAGCATATCAAAACCCAATGGGGGGGGGATATACCGTAAAATCCGGCGTATAACGCGCACTCTTAACACAAAAAATAAGATCGAAATTTAAGAGTGCGCGTAAAACGTCGGGTATGAAAACGATAGCTTCAAAAATAACAAGAGATAAGCATAAAAAAAATTACTTCTGCACATATCGAAATACTGTTTATGTAAAAGAAATTACATGCCTTATGAACTAAAAGAGTTGTAGTTCTAGAAGTATACTATTTTTTTCAAAATTCTGGGATAATACGTCGAATAAATGACTTCAAAACATAAGAGCATTCCATGCCTACATTTCACGTTTCTTCATAAAAAAAGGTGTGCTCGTTACATGGCGAATATACCTTAAAATTAAAGAATGCAGCTTGTGAGAGTATAGGTACCCAGTGCACGTTAAACGCCGGATTTTACGGTAATGCATTTCACGTTCTCTGAGAAATATAAAATGGATATTTTATTGGAAGTTTTCACTCAAATATAAAGGCTGCCGAATATGAAATCTCATTATATACTTGTTTCAAGGATAGTTTTATTGATAAATCTTATCAAATATGTTTACTACATGTTTTTAATTAAAACTAATTTACAAAAGAATGTCCTGAGATGAGTTACGCAACTTATTAGCTTTTAAATGAAGGACAAGTCATTGACGTCAAGACCATTAGCAAATTGATTGGGTGAATTTTTTTTCTTTGCTCTGATAATTCTTCCACAGAAAAGTATCGTTTGGTCCACTTTTTTTTTCTCGCTCGAAAAATTTTTGCAAATGGATTTTTTTCTTTTTTCCGAGTAAGAATAACTTTTTTTGGAATTATGTTGGAACCAAACGAGTTTGGTAAGTGTAATTATTAAATTTTTTTCAAATATTTATATGTGTAATAAATTAACGATTTTAGTTTGATAATACAATTTTATGTACTGTCGAATTTATAAAAATGCCTGTGTGGAAAAACTTGTTCTAAACTTGAATTAAAATATTTGATCGAGTTCAGAGATGTCTTTAGAACTAAAAAAGCATTATTTTTAAATTGAAAAATAAATAATTCTAACATTAATTGGGCACTTAAGGAAACCTGATATGTTTTTTATAATCGTGTATTCATTTAAAATTCCTTTTTTATAGCTTACGACATCTTAAATTTCAATTTCTAGAACGTGTTAGAATGAAAAATTACTTTGTAGCATTTTGTAATCGAATGTCTGAAATAAAGTATTGCAGTAAAAAATAAAATTAAAAAAGAAAAAAAAAAACGCACTAGTTTTTTTTTTTTTGATTATGCATGGATTGGCTTATTTGCTTTACTTTTGTAAAAAGACATTCTTTTAAAATGAACTTGGAAAAAATAATGTATTATTAACCCTTCTTTACATGATTTTTCCTTTTTCTGTGAAATAAATCAGGGTCATAAAAATCGTAGTATAAATATATATTATAAAATAATTATAAAAATACAGTATGATGGGAAATATTCATCATGTGCAAATTTACATGTTGTAGTCAGTAAAAATCAACCTTTCATACCTTCATTGGGTCGATAAATGAGAACCAAGCTTGCTTGGGGTGGACTAAACACTGGGTGTTTCGCTTCAGGCTGACCACCTGATCGGGACATCTACTCATGCACCTCGATGCCCAATGGTCACGTATACTGAGGTGGGCACAGTAGGCCTTGGCCTTCATTGGCTGTTGCGCCACTGAGTTTAGTCAGTAAAAAATAAATAAATCCCTTTTTATTTCTAATGATAATTTAAGAAAAAATTCTAATTTCATCTGCATTGCGGTACTCGTCGTTAGAATTTTCTTCTTCAAGGCCATCGTCTGATAGCCAAACGCCTTTTAACTGGTCCAAGTTATCTTCAATGTCCCTCTCTTCTAAATTTGTCTACAAAAATATGAAAAGCTAAGCATATATAGTAAACATTTTCGTCATACATAAGAAATGAAACAACTGCATAGTGATGTAAATTTCTGTCGCTTGGTTTTGGGAAGATTATTTGGGGTAATCGATATAAACTGCGCAGAAAATAACAGAAACACAAAAAACAAACCTTTTTTCCACTCATTATCGCTTTTATTAGCCAAAAAAATCTCAGATAGTTGTAAAAAAATATTCAAGAAATCGTACGTTTCTTCCAACCACAACAAACAGCGGAATGACAAGTTTAAACCCTTTATAATGATTGTGACGGGTTTTTTTTTTTGACTGCTACGTTACAATTACGTAATAATTGTGAAAAAAGTTGCCAGGAGCAACCAATTATTTACATTATATCTGTTATGAATACAATTTTTTGTTCACTAAATGTTAGATGGAAATTTCCATCACTATGCAAAGAAGGGTTGATACCACTAAGACTTTTTTTGGGGGGGGGGGGGGGCATCTTAGTTATCGTTAACTTTTACTGTCTATTAGCTATTTTGAGAGTTCGTTAACTTAATATTAATCCTACAGAGCTTCTACTCCCCTCTTCAAATCTAGACTAATTGAACGCAATAAAAGGCACCTGATAAAGGGTAAACAAATGGGAAAATTTCTATAAAATCCCTTTTTTTCTTCCGATTTTTAAAAACACAAAATATTTTTGGAAGATCTGGAAATCCACAAGCAAATCTAAACATATAGATTCTAACATATCTAAACATATTCTCAACAATTTGATGAAAAATATAATTCCTTTGAAACCTTCACTATTGTTCGCTCTTTTGCATGCTCTTTTATTGTATTAAATTCTTAACAATTTGGATTTTTGAGGGGGAAGTAGTATTTTCATAGAATGTTCATGAATTTATACAATAGCTTTCGATTTGATTACAAGTGCTATTAATAGCCTCAATGTAATTGCAGTTGTTATTGATTGAAGGCCGCAGTGGCGTGCACAGACCTCTCTTATGGAGGAGGTGGGTACATTCTAAAAAACAGGTAGACAAAAGCGCCGAGGGGTATTCTCAATGTTAAAATTAAAAATTTGTTGGTCCATGGAGGGGGTTGATCCCCATCTGCCCCTTGTGTATGCTAATGGAAGGCTGCCATCTACTGTATGTTTTGAATTTGTGAATCCTGTGCTAACCCAGTGGAAATCCTACTTTTTCTCATCAAACCTAGACTAATGTATTGATTTGAATGCAATAAAAAGCACATGTATTAATGTATAAAGCACGTTCTCATCAAACCTAATGTATTGATTTGAATGCAATAAAAAATACACGAATAATGTATACAGCACGTTCTCAGCAAATTTAATGTATTGATTTGAATGCAATAAAAAGTACACGTATAATGTGTAAAGCCTGTTCTCATCAAATCTAATGTATTGATTTAATGTAATAAAAGCACACATATAACGTAAAAAGCACGTTCTCATTAAACCTAGATCGATTTAAATGCAATAAAAAGTACATGTGCTAATGTACAAAAAATAGTGAATTTTTATGGTGTTATACGTTTTTTCCCCTCCGATTTCTGAATATTTTTAATTTATGGGTACGTTCTTGGGTTTGCAGATATTTAAGAAATATTTTTAAATATATATCGGGAAAAAAATCGAAGGAAACATGTTGTCTTACTTGCCAGAAAAAAACCTCTTTCTTCTCGTCCGCGGTACCCTTGTCAGGAACTTGTGCCGCGGGTTCGAGTTCTGATGCCACAGAAGACCCGCCGAGTAGAGTGGGCCGATGCACGTTAAATTTGTCGAAGCTCAAATTTCTCCCGTTGGTGTGTTGTGATAGTTTATAGCCAGCTTGTCTTTTGACCGACGGTCAGAATTGCCAGGCCTGTTTCCAATAGCCCTTGTCTTGTTCTTTAGTGCGGCGTTTAATAAAACTCGTTCCGATCGTCTAGATCAGGGGTATTGAACCTTTTTTCTGCCAGGCCGCATACATATAATGGCTATTTCACGTGGGCCGCAACATGAGGATTAATAGAAGGGGAAGGAATGGGAGGAATGGTTCATGACCAAGATAACATAGAAAATTTAAAATGTGGAAATTGATCAAAATATTAAAACTCCTATTTTGCCTTTTCAATTATTTTTTTGTTTGTCACTGAATTTTTCTAAATTGGAAGCATTTAAGAAACACTGTTTCACAATTTCTGCATCAGCAAACGGTTTCATATGATTACCAATATTTCAACAAATTTCATAGGGTGCCTTTATTATCGCTGTGGTATTACCACTAAACAAAACACTTTTTTGCTGTTGTAAAGATTTTTCAAGAAAGCCTATTTACCATCTCTTAAAGAGATCTTCGAGGAAAGTGTCATATTGAACGATTTCTGTTTATTGGTATTTTTTAAATACACTTGACTAATCAAACAATTACTTGAACCATGCCTGTTTTTCACTACAAAATAGTCAATTTCCTAATCGTCTTGAAACAATCTATTTTCTTCGAACATTTTTCGCTTGCAAGATGTGAAAGATAACTAAAAATTAGTTCCACTCATAAAATGGTCGCTACTCCACTGTGTTGTCTATTATCATTAATCAGAAATATATATATATATCAATTCTACCCTTACGACATAGACAACCAAAAGCAAAATTGATATGTGATTTTTTAACAAAGAATTTCCCACCAAATTTCCATAAATAAATGCATTTCTTGGAGCAATGGACCATGATCGGTCCACTTAAAAAGGCCCGATGGGCCGCAGGTTGAGTATCGCTGGTCTAAATGTAGTACACTAGTCTTGATGCAGTACACTAGCCTAGGTTTAAAGTTTCCTTAAGAGTTAACTATTATATACACGAATTCAAAATAGCCGATCGACTAGAGCATTAAATCCGATCAGTTATTAATCTCCCAATGCTTCTATTTTTGTTATATACTTAATTTTTTTTTCATTCTCTGTGTGATTTTTTCCCCAAGTGGATCCGGTAATGTAAGAAAAACGAGAACAAAAGTGAAATTTATCCCAATCTTGTATGCAGATTTCGTTTTATTCTTGTGTACTTACATAATTATGCAAATTAGGGGGAAGAAAACCTTATGTAAATTCCGCAAATAATTTCCGTGTTTGTAAAGAAGGAAACTATGGAGACCTAGATTGGCAATTGATGATTACTCGGACAAAATCGGCAGTTTGCCAACATGTTTGTAAACAGAAGATAGCGTCTAAATACGTGATACTTAAAAAAAAAGATGGGTTCAAATGTTAAAAGCATTATATTAATTCTAGCTTGGAAATGAGTCTTGTGATAAGTTGTGGAGTGTGGTGTTGTATGACTTAAGTTAAGCAAGTCTTGGAGAATTTCCGATTGTAAAAAGGATAGTGATCCCGTTTTAATTTTCTTATTTGTCTTCATTTTCTTAGAGAAATGTTTGAAATAATGTTAAATCTTTTTTGTATTTTATTAGGTGATTCGTCATAAATAGTGGTATTTTTTCAGATATCCTCTTATTTTCCTCGTAAGGTATCCGACTACTTACGACAGCTTTAAAAAAAAATAGAGATATGGGGATTTTTTTTTTTTCAGATTTGTTTGGTACATTTTAAGAAAGATATGCTAAAATTAAGAAAAATAAATTATACTAGCTGTTACCCGCCCGCTTCGCTGGGAACTTCATGATGTTTTATAAATTTTTACTGCTTATATATATGTATAAATTATTGATATCTAAGTCCTAGCATTAAGAATTCGATTGAATTGAAAAATATACTTATACCTGTAACTGTCACTGTTGATAAAAAAAAAGGGCAGAACTCATCTAATTTGTATTTTCTAAAAATCTCTAAAATTGAAGCATAGAATGATGTTTGCTCTTTCGTAACTCAAAAACCAAGTGGATTCCCGCAAAACCAATTTTCGGTGCATCTCTACTCCGTAATTGAACATGCAAGCCAAATTTCAAGTCTAAATCTAACAGAAAAAAGCAAAAGTTTTACTATCAATATCCCCGTAATCCCGTTGAGAGCCGTTTTCCAAAATTACCGCTCTTAGCGGATTTCAATTCAACAAAAGAAAAATGCAAACCAAATTTCATTATTATAGTCCTTGTAGCTCGAAAAAAGTAATTTTTTTTGTCAATACGTCCCAGTAACCCCTGCAACCCCCCAGAACTTGATTTGCTTAAAATTTATTCTTAGTGGATCCTATTCAACAAAAGAAACATGCTTAACAAATTTCAAGTATATGGTCTAACAATTAAAAACAGGAATTTTTTTCTGTAACTCCTCTTGACCCTCGCAAACATCTTTGGGGGTCAATTTCATTTTACTCTTTGTTAGAGGAACTCTATTTCATGAAAGGAACATGCCTACCAATTTTCAAGCAGTATGATCAAGTAGTTTAAAAATGGAAATATTTATCGATTACGCCTCTTAATCTCCCGAAATTAAACTTGGTAGTTGATATTCGCGAAACCCATTTTGTAGCGGTTCTCTACTTTACGAAAGGAATCTGCTTATCAAATTTCAAGACTGTACGTCTAACAGTTTAAAAATGGGGATAATTGTCTATAACGCCACTTGAGCCCCGCAACGCCACTTCTGGGTCTGTTTTCACAAAACCATTTTGTAGGGAATTGCACTCTATGAAGGAATCTGCTTAGCAAAATTTGAAGACTGTGCGTCCAATTAATTAAAAATGCAAAAAAATATATCAATAACGCCCTTGAACCCCGCAACACCACCTAGGGGTCGATTTTCACAAAACACATTTTGCAGTGTATTTCTATCCTATGAGAGGAATCTGCTAACCAAATTTCAAGACTGTGAGTCTAATAGTTTAAAAAAAGAAATAATTATTTATATCTGCCCTTAACCCCCTCAACACCCTTGGGGGTCAATTTTCTCCAAACCCGTTTTGTAGCGGATATTTACTCCATGAAAGAAACATTCCTACCAATTTTCAAGCAGGTAGGTCAAATAGTTTAAAAACGAAAATATTTATCTCTTACGCCACTTATTCCCCTGCAACGCCACTTAGAGGTCTGTTTTCACAAAACCTTCTTATAGCTGATCTCTACTCTATGAAAGAAATCTCATTATCAAATATAAAGACTGTGCGTCTAATAGTTTAAAAATGGAAATAATTATCTATAACGCCCCTTAAGTCCCTCAACGCCACTTGGGGGCAATTTTCACGAAACCCATTTTTAGCGTATCTCTACCCTATGAGAGGAATCTGCTTACTAAGTTTCAAGACTGTACGTCTAATAACTTAAAAATAGGAATTTATAACGCCCCTTAAACCCCCGCCCCCGCAACACCCCTTGGGGTCAATTTTCCCAAAACCATTTTGTAGCGGATATTTACTCCAGGAAAGAAACTTACCTACCAATTTTCAAGCAGGTAGGTGAAGTAGTTTAAAAAACGGATATATTTATCTATTACGCCCCTTAATCCCCGCAACGCCACTTAGAAGTCTGTTTTCACAAAACCCGTTTTGTAACTGATCATTATTCTACGAAAGGAATCTATATATCAAATTTAAAGACAGTGCGTCAAATAGTTTAAAAATGGAAATAATTATCTATAACGCCCCCTAAGCCCCTGCAACGCCACTTGGGGGTCGATTTTCAGCAAACTCATTTTGTAGCGGATCTCTACTCTCTGAAAGGAATCCGCTTACCCAATTTCAAGATTGTACATCAAGTAGTTTAAACATGGAAACAATTATTATTAAAGCCCTTAACCCCCCGTAACGCCCCTTGCGTTTCGAATTTCGGAAAATCCTTTCTTAGCTGATGTCTACTCTATCAAAGGAACATGTCTACCAAATTTCAAGTCTGTAGGTTGAATAGTTCCAGAGATTTCGTGATTAGTCAGTCAGTCAGTCAGTCCAGTCAGTCAGTCAGTCAGTGAGTCGCTTTTCTCCTTTATATATATAGA
>BMAO01011805.1:0-46428 GCA_019973975.1 Trichonephila clavata
ATCTATACTAATATATAAAGAAAGAGTTGTGTGTGTGTTTCAGCTATTCCGACCAAATTAAGCAACCCAGAGTAAAACTTGGCATGTAGAAGCTATAGGTCGTTATGCTATTAACCTCGAAGAGTTTTTTTCGAAATTTGCTTTAGATTTTTTTAAAATTCAATTTTTATGCGATTTTTCAGCTAAATGGAGATATGACGTCATCAGCCATGTCAAGTCTTAACTTTGCGAAAATTAATATTTTGAGCAGTTTTGGGGGATTTTAGCACATTTTATTGTAAATATATTTATTCATGGTTGTATTTATTCGTTTTTTAACTCTTTTGGGAGGAATTACATTTGTTTTTGGAAAAATCGTTGTCAAAAAATGTTTTTTTTTTAAATTTCATTTTTCCGATTGGCAACACTAATTTGATAACAGTAGATTTTTGTATTTGATTCACAACGTATTATATCTTTTTCGCTACTTTAAAAAAAGATGTTTTTTTTTACAACTTTTTCAGACTAAATGGTCATTCATACGGATGGAATGGGGCAATATGTACCGTTTAAGTGTGATGATAATTCAGGCGATTTCATTTAGTTCTAAGCTTAACTTTAGCGCCGAAAACCTGTGTCATGATATGAACTTCAGATAGATTGTAACCGCCAACGTTAGTGGGTGATACTTAAGTTTATCCACCGTATTAAATTTGTGAAACTGTGCATAATGTTTGTTTATAATTATTTCTTATAAACTTTTGTGGTTTGTAATAATGCATGTTTGCGTAATGGAACAACTACCCATCTTGCAAGGCCTAAAGCTACTATTTTTATTGTTGTGAACCACTTTTAAAGATATTTACTTTCCATAAAGTGTTCTATTTCATTTTATGCTCCTGATTAATCTTAGTTGTACTATCAGCATAAAAAAAGCTTGATTCCACTCTACAAACCTTTTTGCTGTATCTAAAAATTTTTTGCTTCTCCATGTTGTTATTCTTAGAGGCAATAATGGAAAAACATTTGTTCATATTTTGGTACAAAATAGTTACAAGGACCTTGGGTTTACACGTTTGCTTTTCCTTATTCTTGCTAACCTGAATGTTGGTGGTATTATCAATCACGGTTGTGTTGGGCTACAATTCATTTCATGTTCATATCATGACAACAGAAGTAGTCGGCCTAAAGTAAGAAAAGCTATTAACTAAATCATCATCTGAATATCAGTACACTTTAGCGGTTACATCTTGCCTATTTCCATCCTAATAGCATTACAATTCGGTCTGAAAAGGTTGCCTTCTTCGTAATTCCATGTTTCATCCGTGTAGTAAAATAGTACAAAATGTAGCCTATACAAAAAGAAAAAGGCACTCACTTCAAACTAATTGGGGATTGTCACTATCCTGATTTTCATCACAGCCAATTTGGTGACATGCAAATCACTCCTGGATATCAAACACAATTTTTTTTTTTTAAAGAAAGAATTATAAGATTTTGGTGGGAAATAGCACGATTTGCGTGGTCCAAATTTTGACTGCGTGATGTTAATACCCAAGATACAGATTTTTATTTACGTATAAGATTTTCTGACATGTTCCTTTTTTTCTGTGGTGTTTATGGGTAGTTTCATCTAAATCAGACCTTTGCTTATCTATTTAAGGTTGCTTTTCGGTTTGGAATTGATGTTTACTAGGTTACTTCATATATATTTGTTTATTTTATTTTCATGTTTATTTTTTATATTTTAAGGTTTTCTGGCAAATTAAGGCTTAATTTTATTTTGTTTTCTATAACCTTTTAATTTAAATTATGCTATATTTTCTATTTTAGTGTCTCACATATGCAAGTTGCGATTGCAAGTTGGCAATTGTTGCAATAATACGTCAGTACCTTTTCTTTTTGTTATAAGCTATATTCTGGTACTATTTTGCTACATTGATGAAACATGGAATTTGCCGATAAAGGTAAAAAGCAATAACATTTTTTGGTGCTTACGTATTATTGCAAAAATTGCCAACTTAATTAATAACTCGCCAAATTGGCAACCATATGCTTCATTTCATGTAATGTCGCCAATAGGTTGCGATAATATGTAAGTACCATAGAAAATGACACTCCATTCAAACTAATTGGGATTATCAGATTGCCGATATCATGATTTAATTTAGAATTTATGATACTTACATATAAGCATCATCACAGCCAATTTGGTGCAATCCTAATCGCTTCTTGATATTAAAACAACAAAGATTCTTACATGTTTTTATATAAAAAAAATCAGTCACATTTTGTTGGGATTTGCTTAGTGCCAGTTTGGTTGTAGTGATGCTAATACGTAAGAACACGAAGGCTAATATGAATTTTTATTTACGTATGAGATTTTCTGACATATTTTCCAACATGTTATTAAATAGATTTTGGCATATGTTCTACATGCTGCTTATTTTATTTTTTCTCCTCATAGTTTTTATAACCGATAAGTACTCATTTTTTGATCTCATGGAAAGATGGTTAACTTTATTCATCAAGAAGATCTTCATGGAAACTATTGATGTGATTGAATGCATAACAAAGTAATTTTCTTTTGCACTTCAAAATTCTGAGTTAATGCAATTTTTTGTTGTGTTGCATTATGGTTTAATTTTCCTTCTGACAATCTGTTCTTCATATAGATTTTTGAAGATTTTATACATATGCATTGTATATATTTGTTACATATGTATACATTTCTATGACTTTTTTTTGGTTGAAAAAAAAGATTATTGCTTTTTTTCCTTCATCAGCAAATACCATGTTTTCATCATTACAGGAAAACGCTTCAGATGCTGATTAATGTTGATCAGATTTTTTGTCACATGGCATATCATGGCTTAATTTTGCTTCTGACAATCTTCAAATATATAAATTTATTTATACCATTTGTGATCCAAAAATGTTTGTGGAAAAAGATGCACTTGATACGATTTTCTCTATTTCTCTTTGGATTTCTTTAAAATTCAATGTTGATGCTATTTTACTTCTCATGACATCAAGGTTTAATTTTGCTTCTGATATGTTCCTTATTTAGTTTTATGAAGATCATATAATTTATACATATACTGTCCATATATGATATGTTTCAATGATCACTAATTATTTTCATTGTATTTTCTCATTTCTTTGTTCTTTGCAACTGAATAACAAATATTTTTTAATCGAAATATTGCAAAAAAGTATGTTTAAAATTAATTTTTTATCATCAAGGTTTAGTATTTCTCTCATTAGGTTCATAATTGTTTTTTTTATGTAGCACTTTTTATCTGTTTGATGGTTTTTTTATTTTGATTCTTGCTAATTTATTTTTTCTCTATTGTATTACATCTAATTTTATATTAATCTAATATAGATGTTGGATAGTATTACATCCATTCCTATGTAATTTAATGCTATAGTGAATTTAACTTATAGTTTATTATAATATAGGCTATTTTAGTATTTTTTAAAATTTTAGTTTGTACTAATTTAATTTTTTTCCAGTTGAAGGCTTCCTATATTTTATTTATGATAGTATTTTAGTGAAATGGTTTATCATAATTAATTTTTTCTTTGATTTAGATATTTCATGTTATTTTACTCATAGTTCCCATAGTAGAAATATACTACATTATCACTTTTCCGTTATAATTTGTATTTATATTTTATTCCTATTTACCTTTTTAGCATGTTAATTTTCTCTCTTACATTACATACTTCATATGAAATCATTCTTAACTGTTAAGCAAATTTCAATATGAACACTCATAAAAATAACTTCTAACTTTTAGATACACTGCCCTGTAATGGCTCATCTTCTTTAAATATATCATGTTTGCAAAAAAAAGCTGGATTTTTTTAAAAATTTAACCCGTGGAAGAACGGGTACGACACATGTGAAATCAGTGTTGCCAACTTGGCGAGTTATTTTGAACATTGGCATTGGTGCAATAAAATCTAAGACCTACATTTTCTTCCATTAAAAAGGTACTACTTTTCTGATACTTACGTATTAGAGTCACTGCAGCCAAAGTGGCACTTTTTTCACCAAAATTTGATTTTTTTCCTTATAAGACACATACGAATCTGTTATTTTGATATCGTGGTGCAAATTTTGCTGCGGTGACGCCAAATAAGTACCCTTTTCTTTTATTGGCAGATTCCATGTTTTTCCATTGTAACAAAAGTAGAAAAATGTAACTTAAGAAAATGACACTCATTGTAAACTAATTGAGATTAACAGATTATCAATATTGTGATTTTAAGTTAGAATTTCTATTTACGTATAATATTTTTTGGCATGCTTTTTTTTTTGTTCTAGCTGCTTATGATAGTTCATCAAAATCAAATCTTAATTTATCTATTAAAGTAGCTTTTTATTTGAATTAATATTATAATTTCAATATACTATACGTAAGGTTACTTTTATATTTTTTTTATTTCTTTTTCAATTTTAATATTTAAGATTTTCAGTTATGTGCTTTTTTGTTGTTCAGAACTGTTTATGGCAATTTTATCAAAGTTAGGGCTTACTTTTTCTGTTTTATAACCTTTTTAATTTAAATTAATATCATAATTCCTATTTCAGTGTCACAGTTTTATTTTTTCCTGAACTAATACTCTATATTAGATGTATTACTGTGAGATGTTAGATAATATTATATGAGGTATGGGTGCAATGCTAATTTAATTTTTTTTCTGTTGAATGCTTTCTAATATTTCTTATTCATGATAGCATTTAGTGAATCAGTTTATATCATTCATTTTTTCTTTCGGCTCATCTATTGCAGGTTATTTCACCCATAGTTCCATAACAGAAACTCACTACTGCTATCACTTTTCTGTAATAATTTTTATTTATATTTGCATTCATTCATATCTATTACTCTTTAGCTTGCTAATTTTCTCTCTTACATTGAATATTTGTTTTGGTTAAATTATTATTTACTTTGAAGCCAAATTGCAATTTGTTTAAAATTATTTCTAATGTGAACATTCATTTGAAAAAAATGTTTTTAATTTTGGTTTTCTACTTCATACAGGGTTTTACCCTCCCTAAAAAAAATATTATAATTGCTATGATAGAAGAATTTTTGTTTTCAAACTTAACCCGTGCAAAGAAAGGGCATTTCAGCTAGCATTATAAAATTGTAACGCGCGTGTCAATATAATACTGTTATAGATTATTTAGGTAATGTATTACAATATTATTATGTATTATATAACATTAATATTATTAAAGTTTATATATTTTTTCAGTTGTCTCGTGATAATAAAGCAAAGAGACAAAAAAGATTGATGTGTTCTTTAGAAAAAAGATGTAGAGAAATTAGTTATTCGATTAGTGATTATAAATCCTATCTATACAAATGCATTTTTCATAAAAAAAAAGTCTTAACATGGTTGCATTTTTTAAATTCTGAATCTAATATTAATTAAGCAGGCTTACTTTTACACGTGTCTATGTTAAGCTTATGAAATCAAATTTTAACACCAAAAAAGGGTGGCATTTTATTTGATTAAAATTTTAAGAATTATAAATAACCTATTTTCATCAAAATTGGAGAAAAAAAACGTATACAAAAAAAGCCGGAAAAAACTGATGGATTCTCTGATTATTTAATAATAAATTCAGCTAATTCTGTACCAACCCTCATATTTTCAAAAATGAGACAGAAAATAAAATATTTCTCCTGCTCATTTTGATACAAAAAAGAAACAAGATGCCAATGCACCGATCAAGCTATCAGATAAAACGGATTGTTTCTTCTGTGAAATAACTCACATCGAAACCAATATATCATCTGCCAATAACATGCAATGAAGTGTAAACACAATACCGAAAAAAAAACCGAAACTCAATAAAATGAAAAACATCATATCCGCATTATTGCCATTAACTCCTTTATAAATACTACGAACTCCAATCTTCCCCCCATCCCTCTTCAGATTACCTGATCTAGCTGATACATTTACTTTATAAATTAATCGCCGATTACACTGACGAGGTACGTATTAAAAAACTTGATATCAATCCCCAGCATCAGTTCGGGGAAAGGAAAATCCGTAAAAAGACAGAAAAAAAGAGTAAAATAATAATAATCTTGCTGCCATTCAAACATGTGTACGTCAAAAGTTGACTAGATATTCCCCTAAAGGTTTGTCTTATCCATCATCTAGCTTGAAAATCTCCAGACAGTTTTTCGATTCATGTTTATGGTTGAAATGATGAACGACGAAAGCATAATGAATGTCATGTTCAGCCTCCACAATGTTCCTGGCCGAAATTTTACCGCAAATTACTCTGTTGTTAACCCTTGGAGACTTGAGAAAAAGATGAGCCACTTGAAGGGATTAACGGCTATTTTACCAGAGAGGGATTTTTTTGGTGTAGATTTATCTTGTAGGTAGGGATTTTGGGGGACGATGCGGCGGTTACTGACTAATTTGTTGGATTAAGTTTAATCTGTTATGAAAAGTACGGTGAGAAAATTCTTTTATATTTTTTATGGGGGGGGGGATGTAATGTCCTGGATTTGTTTGGTTACTTGCCGCGGTTGGAGGTAGCGTTTTCTTTTTTCTTTTAAATTTGTTGTATTAAAGTTGAGTGAACATGAGTTAATAGTTAATGAGGTTGCAAAAGAGGAACAGGGCTTTTGTGAAGATTACTTATGCCTGGACTTGTCCTTCTGGTGTGTTTGATTTAAAATGAAATATTCCATGAATTTATTTGTGTATTATTTGCAGCCTAAAATGTGAAACTTTGAATAATGTTCCATCATTTAAATTTAAAAAATCCAAGTTAAATACTTTGTACTGCAGGTCATTTCGCTGTTACAGTTTCAAATAAATAAAAGGTACATTTCGATTCAAATCTTGTGTGTGTGGGGTTTTTTTAAATTTAATAATGGGAGGTAATTTCGTTGTACAAATGTTTCAAGTAATTTATTTATATCAATTTACTTCACTGGATATATTCTGTATTTTTAAATATAGCAAAATTATAACGAAAAAAATTATAAATAATCATACTAATTGGGAAATATATATATATATATAATTTTCCTGGAAAGGTCTCTATGGACTTATTAATGCAATTAACTTTTCTATGAAACTTTTTTCATGAATTTGTAAGGTATGCAATAATTTTTGGGGGTTACATGTGAGTATATGAGCTTTAAGAAAGGGGGATATGTTAATCATATATTTCAAGATGACAACAAGAAATAATCGGTTTTCGAGAATCAAAATTTGAATGCAATTTTTTTAAAAAGCAAAACATTGTCTCGAATGTATCAAAGGAACGATTTTTTTAGTATAATTATTCATTGTAACCTTTTATGAAGGATTTCTTTGTAAAGTTAGCAAATAAGCAACCTCTGCAAAAAAAACCCCGCTGTCTTATGCAAACATTTTAAGTGGGAATATCGTTTGACCGAAAAATATGCCGTGAAAAAAGAAGCAAATCTCGAGCTAAATATTGCAACCTCACAACTCATGTAAAATGCTTAATAATTCATTTTTTTTTGTTTGTTGAATTCTGGATAATAATGCGTCCATAGTGGGACGATGTTTGAGAAAATTAATGATAGCGCGATAGTTAGGAATTTAAATAATTGGTTTATTTACGTGACAGCTGTTATATAAGTACAGTATATGCATTTACATTCAAGTTATTCAATTGATTACTTAATTATTCAGAATATGTTATGTGAGGGAGGAGGCAACACAGCCATTTTCTTCGGTGCTTACCACGGAATCGCCTTCCACTCCAAGGTCTTGAGATGGGGCAGTTTCTTTCTCACACTCGGAGTTTCTGACTCGCAGGTGTGTCCAGCCGTTGTTTTTCTCACCATTATGCAATGGTTTCAATATTTAAGGGGTGCACGTGTGCATAGGAACGGTGTTATTCTATCCACAAAAAGAAACCCAAAGTATCCCTGTTATACGATACGAATTTTAAGAAATACATATCACTACTCGTAATTGGTGAAAGCAAGTATTTGAAAAGTTTTTGGATACAATTTATTGCTAGCTGAAACAATACTTCTCAGTGTGGCTAACATCTAAAAAGCTCTTCGTTTTTTTTAAAAAATTTATTTCACGAATACAAGAAAATGACTTTAAAATTTATTTCGTGTAAAAGTAGTAAAGACTGTAATCTGTTTAATTTAAATAAAAGCATGTGTATACATGTATTCTCTAAGTAATTTTACAAGTTACTTGTAATCACAATTTAAAAAGCAATTCATTTATCTAAAAATCAATGCATTATTAAAACGGATATCTTGAGACATTGTACGCTCAATAAATCAATAATATCGGTTCGTAATAAATTCTTAGCAAAACATCCTGTAGTTAATGGCTGATTTGTTGCTGGGAAGTCATTATGTGTTAAAAGACTTAAATAATCATCAACAGCAATTTAATTTTACTTTCCGTGGAGCTTTTTTCTCGCAAACAATTCAAATCTCTTTGTCTTCATGCTCGTATCATTTAATTTAAAGAATACATAAGTGCTGAACTGTGTTCCGATTCTTTTTTATACTTGATTACCATTCTTGAAATACGTAGCAGTTATTAAGAACTAATTCCTATATGGGCATTCTACTTATTCCAATAATTGTGTGGTACATAAATTATTATTTTTCATGTGTATTAAATTATTTATTTTTAGTAAATACCATCCATGATTTATTTATGAAAAAATTTATAGATGCATACTTTGCAATGCTCTTTCTACATACCTTTCAATAGTTAAAAATTCAAGTAATCTGTCGTGGCTCAAAGTTCTTCCGTTGGTATGGTCGGGTAGTTTGGAGAGAGTTTTCCCATCTCAAGAATCGACCACGTCACTTAAATTTGCCTTAGAATTAGGGGGCCCATCACAAATAGCCCTCGTGTTGCACACTCCCTCATTGTGTTAAAGAAAAAATATTTATATTTTTCAAAGAATGAATAAACACAAATATTGCTTATGATTTTAAAAGATTTGTATTTCAACATATTCTTTTTAAAAAATAAACTACAAAAGCCAATTATTTATCCATAAAGTAATTGTTTTTTTTTTTCTAAAAAAGTACGCAGAAATACCATAATTCTATTTTATATTTATATATAAAAAAAACGCGATTCTTATTTCATACGATGGGCGTCCATCAAAATCAAAACCTAAATGTGTTTGAAAATTCTAAATTCTCCACCATCCTCTTTGAAGACGACGCTCAAAGAAGCAAAAAGGAAAGAAAAAAAGAAAGAAAAATCCAAAAAGGAAAAAAGGGAGCTGCATCACGTAAAAACTGAAGTACTTTTTTTTTTTTTTTTTAATATTTTTTTTCTTCCTTTTCCTCCAAAAAATATACAAGCTACATAGAAAATTCAAAAGAGTACCATAATAAAAAAAAATGCACATAAAGTATACGTAAACAAACAAAAAAAGAATAAAAAAAAGAACAAAGCATCGAATGTGCATGACCAATAGGAACGTGCCCTGAGAAACCAAAAACCGAAAGGAGAGCGTCGATGCAAACAAATGTCCGTCTTATTCGTAGCAAAATCTTGCGATGGCTCAGCGGGGAATTTAGATATTTCATCGCAAAGCTAATATCGAGGTGAGGAATGTATTCTATGTGTAGCCGGCTATATTAGACATATTTTTCCCTTGCTTTTCCGCCCCGCACTCACTTTTGCATTCAATCGGTACTTTCGAAATTCAGAAGCGTAAATCACTGTTCTATTGCGGCGTAGATCCCCCTGATGCCTTAACACTCGATCTTGAATTTTACATGGTATGTATATTATTTTGATGGGGGTGGATTGTGTGTAGGGTTGAAAGGTTCTTAGCTACTGAAAAGATATACTATAGAAATAAAACAAGAAATTTTACTGGCGTACGAACCAACATATGTAATTAATAAACCTCAATTAACGTGATTGGTGTCATTGAAGGCTCGACGTCAAATCTGACGAGGCTCAATATCTTCCCGTTTGTGTGGCGTGGTAGTTAGGAGTAGGGGTGCCACTCAAGTCTCGCCCTCGTCACTTGACCGAGGTTCGTCGCCGATAACTCTCGTGTTGCTTTATAGTGCGACCTCCCCCCCCCCCAGTTAATAAAGCTCTCATTCTCATTCAAAACCGGGGCCACGGTAGCTTAGTGGCTAAGGTATAGAATCGTGGGGATGGCATTGCATGAGTTCGAGCCTAGCACCACTAAAGAAGAAAGGGAAGGAAGAGCTCTGTCGAGAGCTCAAATGTCATCCCGTTGGTGTTGTGATAGTTAGGAAAGAGGGTGCCAGCTCAAGTGTCTTCCTCGTCACTTGACCATGGTTCAAAACTAAGAGGTCCGTCGCCAAAAGCCCTCGTGTGAGTGCGACGTTAATATTCACTCCCTCACTCAAAATCGTAGACACGCGTGTCATATGATTACGTGGCACGTAAAAGATCAATTGAGTATTAATTTCAATTTAATAAAATTAAATCCCGACGAGAGCTTGAATTTACCCTTTATCTACCGCATCATGATTTACTGCAATTCTTTTTCATGTAATATTTTTTTTTGAAACACTACATTGAAAATTGAGGGATATACATAAACAAAGTACTTGACTTTGACAAACTTAATCCGTTAAAGCTAATGAATTAATTAACATATTCAACTGTAAAATTAATTGTATACACTGTTCCCTTAAAATAAAAAGTCAAATAATTTTCTAAGGTTTTCATTATCATTTTTGTTCCCAAAAGTAATTAAAGTCGAAAGGTAAATGTCTTATTTTTATATATGGTAATGAAAACCATAGAAAATTCGCAATCCAATCAAAATGTCAGCTGAAAACGCAACTTTTGCTATAAAACTATTCGCCTTCCCGCTAAAATACTCATCATAGAAACCGTGCTGCATGTATCTTGGAAGGGTGGAATTAAAAAAATATTCCTGCTAAGTATCGTCAGAGTGTTCGTACAAATGGCTATTCTATGTAATTTTAAAGTGAGTGGTACTTATAAGTAAAATCGGTAGATAAAGGGTTAAAAAAATCTAAGCTTTATAAATTTAGTAGCGGGAGCTACCAATGAAATGGCTGTCACACTTGGCACATGCCTTGTATGCAAAGGTTTAGCTACCGAAATGCAGCCCATTGTTTTTAAACACGTTCTCATTCATTAACGTGATTAAACGTAATATACTTATAATGAAAAGATAAGCAAGATAGAGGGCATTCAAGAGGTGTAAATAAATTTTCTGTACAAAAATGTTTCTTGTAGTATTATTAAAAAGTAAATTTTTATTCAAGAAAAAAGGAAATAGTGTTAAAATAGTTATTTTTTTTATTAATCCTTTATTTATTAAAGTAATACTCTGAAGTATCACGGGTAACCGCGGTTGCTTTAGTGGTTATGGTCTCGAACTCGTGGCCAGCGTGTTATAAGCTCAAGTCTTAATGCCAATGAGAACGAGATGTGTAGAGGTGCAGATGCACGTTTTATCTGTCAAGGCTCAAATTCCTCCATTTGGGGTGTGTGGAAATTTATAGTAGGAGATATCAGTTCGGGCTCCGTCCTCGTCACTTGACCATAGTTCAAATTTACGAGGTGTTGCTTTATAGTGTGCAACGTTAATAAACACTCACTCACTCACTCACTAAAGCAACAAGAGTATTATTGGAGCAGAACCTCCAAGTCAGGTGACGAGGACGAGCCCTGAGCTACTACCTAATTCTCCAAATTTCCACACAACGCCGAATGCATTATTTTTTTCTGAAACAAAAGATTAACGCTTAATCCGTCAAGAAGTTGTGAGTCTGAAAATTAAGTTCTACCCTTCAAGAATTTTCAATCAGAAATGTACTTAAAAATAAAGCAAAGTTTGAGATTATACTATATATATATGAGATATAATAGTAATAATATATAATTAACATATTATATTCTACCGGGTTCATTATAAGAAAAATAATTCATTTATTTTAATTCGACACCTGTTAAATTGAACTAATAATATGTGAATGGATTGTACTTGTTAAAGAAAAATTTCTTTTCATAACAGTTTTCCTGATTTTTTTTAATAAGATCTTATATAAGTTAGATTTCAATAAATGTATTTAATGAGATTCCCCCGAATATGTATTGGTATAAAAATAGAAAAAACTTAAGTATCTTTTCAATTACTTTATTCATCTAAAATCAAAAACTATTTGAATTATTCTGAGAATGATGCATTTACCTGTAATTTAGAGACAGTGCTTTATTTTTCTTTCTGGTTCATTTCTTACAAAAATATTATAGACTACGATTTTTAGATTTACATTCAAAATTAATTGTCATGATATTTCTTTAACCGATCTATAAAAACATTCGCAATAAAAGGAATTATAATGCAAGTTCTAAGATTTACATTTTTCATTTCTTCAAAGGATTTTCTGATTTGAATTTCTGGAAATAATTCCGATTATGGGTTTATTTTTCCCTCTCAAAGAAATATGTTTATCAATTTAGTGATTGAAACAGAATATTATAAAATAAATTCGAATGAGTGAAATTTGGCTACATACAATCTACATATCAATTAAGGTAATTAAGAACTAGAGAGTCTAACGCAGTATTATCTGAAGTGGGCCTCTAATGCGTGTGTATATCTATATGCATTAAACGGGGATCTTATAGCTATTTCCGTTTTAAAGTTACATGATCAAAACAATATAGAGACCCTTGTTTTAAAAACCCAAAAGTCAGAATGCATATCAAAGGTATTTTATTGAGCATTGCAATGCACGAAAAAGTCAACATAAAATATAAAAATAATAAACTAATTAATAATATTCTATCAAACATTTTGAAGAGAAAAATTTCAGTCATCAATTGAGTACCTTATGCATATTCCTTTTTCTTACAGCACAGCTCTATAAGCAAATATATGGGGTTGTTGGGTTGCCTGAAAGCTATGTTTAATCCTATTACCTTTGTTTGTAAGGTTAAAGGTTTGCTATCATACTTCTGAGGCTATTTTATTCCTGGCCTGTTTTGTCTTCTTATATTTCTATTCACATTGAATTGCTTTAATGGATTTATTGATTTTAGCATATGATTATACAGGGTGGTCCCAAATTTATGGTACAAACTTTAAGAGTAGGTACAGGACATTGTAGTAATCATTTATTGTATAAGAATGTATGGACACTGTTGACATGACGAGGCACAAACACAAGAAATAGGAGACGAAAGGAAATACAAAGTACCTATTGAAAGCGTCGCTGACAAGTGTAATTTTTACAATAATTGTTCAGTGCATGAGCTAGCACCAGCTGCAGTACACATTGTTGTGCCACCTACTGGCAGAAGTTCAGGCGGAGAGGATAGTCTGCAGGATTCAAAGCTTGTACTCGCTGAAAATGGAAGGAGTGTAAGCGATTTTCTTTTAACACTCTGTGACGGATCTATACGCGATTCTACTAATCCCTTCATGGCACTTTCAGAAAAATATTTATTTCAACCAACTTTCGACGAGTAAGGAAGCGTGATTATGTAAATGAAATGTATTATATAAATTCAGTTTTCGCGAGTTTGAGGAGTTGGCAAGTGAGTTTGCGAGTTAGCTTGTTAGTTGAAGATTGAAGGATCGTGGAATTATTAAGGGGTCTGAAGGGTGTTAACAATTTTTTTTTTCGAATTTTCGAAAAAAAAATATTTTGTTCTTCATTTTTTTCTGAACATTTTGATACTAACCACGTGACGATACTCTAAAAACTTCGAAAGTTATTCAAAAAATTACAAACAGCAGTTTAGTCATAACAACTTTTAAATGGACACATGCCACGCCCATTTATTTTTAAATTTATGCATACCTTTCATTTTTCTGTTTTTAATAAGCCTCATGAAATATTTTAAGCGCTTGAGTTGATCAGAAGGAAGCCTGCAACTCAACACATTCATTCTGCTGTGTTTTGATTCTGTTGTGTTTACTTTAGCACACGTTTTTTTAAAACGCTTATCTAAAGCGAAGATATTTGTTGTTTTATTCTAAAAAGGTCGTTGGGCAATGCCCCAAGAACAGATTTAGAGGAAATAAATATTTAAAGGGTAAGTGACTCACATGTTACAGATATGAAAGATACGAGGAAGTGTGTAGAAATGAAAAGTACAAGTAAGTGTGCCGAAATGAAAAATGCTTCTAGTAAAAAACTTTCAGGAATTCTGACTTCATTAAAGTCAAATCTTGTTAAGGTAAGTGAAAACTTCAAAGAATATCGTATTTTTGATTTTATTTAAACCTTTAGCTCTATTTTGTCAGTATCATGCTGTTTAAAATGTCATAAACTATTAACAATTAAAGAAAAATCCACTCGTGGTTTATGTTCGAATTTTGAAATACATTGTAAAAAATGTGGGAGTATTTGTACTTTTTCAAGCTGTGAAAACATTGGGAATAAAAATAATGCTCCAGAAATTAACAGAAGATCTATTTTAGCAATGGGATGCATATGTCAAGGTTTAGAGTCATTAAAAACCTTTTGTTCTGTAATAAGTCTTCCTAATCCTGTTGAACAAAACTCATATAATGTTATTAATAATAAACTTTCACTTGTTATAAAGGAAGTTGCCGAAGAAAGCATGAACAGGGCAGCTGTCGAAGAAAATTCTTCGTTACCTGATAACATTTTAACGGTAAGTGGTGATGGGACCTGGAAGACGAGAGGACATTCATCGTTGATTGGAGTATGTACTCTAATGGGGCCGAAACAGGTAAGGTTTTGGATAGGGAAGTGTTGTCCTCATTTTGCAAATGAAGCGACAGTTATAAAGGGGTAAAGTTTGGTATCAAGTACAATAAATGGCAAAGAGCGCATAAGATTTCACGTAGAAAAAATTATTCTGGCTCTGCTGGTAAGATGGAGGTTGACGGGATGTTGAGGATTTTTATGCGATCAGAAAAGCTTCACAACCTGAAATATTCGAACTACATAGGAGATGGCGACACAAAAACATTCAATGCCCTTTCTGAAAACAATCCATACGGCGATGACCATCTTATTCAGAAAATAGAATGTGTAGGCCATGTGCAAAAGAGAATGGGTACAAGACTTAGGAAGCTTAAATTAGTATATGGTAAGAAGAAATTATCTGATGGTAAAACTATAGGCGGTAAAGGTAGGTTAACTGATAGTTTAATTGATAAGCTTGCGCATTACTATGGTAATGCTATTCGATGCAATTCTACTAGTGTAAAGGAAATGCGGAAAGCCATTTGGGCTGTTTGGGGTCATTCTTGCAGCACCGATGATGAACCGATGCACTGATTTTGTCCTACAAATCCAAATACATAGTGTAAGTATAATGCCGCAATTTATAATAATTTACAAAATTATAAACACAAACCCTCAGTTGCGAAAGCTGTTCGAGATGTAATTAAGCCTGTATTTGCAGACTTATCTCATCTGGCACTCCTGAAGAAATGCTTAGGAGGTAAGACACAGAATCCTAATGAAAGTTTAAATTCATTGATCTGGAAGTTTTGTCCGAAGACGATTGATTCTAGCCTTCAGATTGCAGAGATTGCTGCAAATCTAGCAACCAGCATTTTTAATGATGGAAATCAAATACTTATTACTATTTTAGAGAAATTTGGCTTAAAAATTAACAAAAATGTTTGTGTGTCCCTGGCTGAACGTGACAATCGTCGAATCTTTACGTCAAGAAAGAGGAGCTCAACGTCATCGTTTGAAGCTCGCAGAGAAAAAAATTAAAAAGAGTACAGAAATTGAGCTGTTTGAGCAACAGGAAGGCATATCCTATGATCCTGGAGCATTTTAGCATGTATGTTTTAAAATTTATTTTCTCAAATTCAATTTAAAACTTTAAAGCCTTTTTTCTCAGTTTGTGTTTTTTTCACTTACGCGCATTGCGTTTCAAAAACTATCATACTTTGATGCATAAAACTTTACAGAATTATAAACTCTATCATAATCTTTAAATCCTAGCTATTTATAGTATTACATATTTGCAATTTTTAGAAAAAAATTTTAAAAATGTACTTTTTATTTTTTAAAAATATTATTTTTTATTCTATTTATATAAAATCGCTACCATCTAATAAGAATATATATGACTTTATAAATCAACTTATTGCTAGTAATTAGAATTATTATTTCAGAAAATATCATGCGCGTCGTAAAACTTACTATTTGTTTCTTACAAAAATTTTCTTATATTTATGTGCTTATTATTTTTAAAATTATGATTATATTTTAGACATTTTATACTTTTTTGAAACTTTATTCCTTTATAAAAAATGTGTAAAAGAATCAAATTATTTCATTTTAACCTCAAAGAATTATTTCTAGTCGAAAATTGTTCATATTTTGTGCTCTCGAAACATTTTTAACACCCCTGAGACTCCTTAAGAGATTTTGGAGTTTGTCCATGAAAAGGATTACTGACAGTGGATCCAATGACGGATTAAATCCCGATACAGATCTCCTGCAAGATTCAAGTGCAGGATCTGCTTCATAAAGGTACAGGTATCGTGAGCCTTGTTTAATTAGAAGTTAGCTTATTAGTGTGCGACGTAGTTTATATTGAGCATGTATAAGCTATCGTGGATTTAGTTGAGAGTTCGTAGTATTATCCCCGTGTTATTGAATCTCACCTCCGCGCTCTACTATCTGATCAGTTATATTAATTAGATTGTTATTGTGTCTCATTGATATTTTGGTAACAATAAAATAGTTTGTGTGAAATCATGTCTGTTGATTATTCAGTTTCCACCACACACCTAGCCGGGTCTGCGTGTAGGCAAGGGGTTTCAGATGGAAGCAGGAACCGACCGGCATTACAAATCTACAAATGGTCTGACGACTCACACTGACGTGATGAGCAACAGCACTGGTACTTGTCTCGGGTCTATCAGGCACAACGTTCAAAAAGCTTTCTTCCAGTCTTGGACTGCGTACAGCTGTTCGTCGACTAGTTCCATGTATCGTGACGGGAAACGAACGTGTTTTATGATGTTGACGAGGTAACCGCTGAAAAGTTCTGTGATCCGCCATTCGTAGATCAGAAAACTGCGCGTAATGCATTCTTAACTCTGCTCTGCCATTACCATTTGCACGGCCGTACATGTAATGCGTGTTTGCATTTTCGGCATATGTAAAAATCTCCCATCGTAGACGTCAGCACTGCGCTTTCCTCTACTGAGATGCGTCATGTTGAATGACAATTAAACATCTACTGCCCCCTACCGGCAGTGCAACCAACCGATAACTCCATTTCTCTTTACTTATATTCCCCCTGTTTGCACCTCACCGCATCACTTGCGCCCGTACATTCCTTAACAATAAATAATTATTACAATGTCCTGTGCCTACCCTTAAAGTTTGTACCATGAATTCGGGACAACCCTATACATATATTGGATTGATGAATGGATGGTTGGTTGATTGTGTGTGATTTGAATTGATGAATAGATTAGTTGAACTATGGCAGTGTAGCGTATTGGAAACGAAAGCACACAGTCAGGCTTGACATATACATGCAAACTTTAATTACAAAAGCATGCCATCTTCCTCCAGTCGCCGTTTTTCTCTTACATACCAGGCGCGACTCTTCAACAACTGGTCTCTCTCTTTGCTCGTAAAATCCTAGTCTCACATGTGGCTGCAGTAGCCTAGTGGTCACGATAACGGACTCGTGGCTGGAGTGCTATAAACTCGAACCCAGTACTACTGAAAACCATTTGTATAGGGGAGCGATGAACGTTAAATCAGTGAAGAGCTCAAACGTCCTCCCGTTAGTGTGGTGTGGTAAGTAGGAGAGGGGGTGCCAGCCCAGGTGTCTTTCTCGTCACTTGACCATGGTTCAAAATTACGGGATACGTCACCAAAAGCCCTCGTGTAGTTGAATATTGCGACGTCAATATTCACTCACTCACTCTGTCTCACACGGCTTCGAAAAGGTAGTTCTCCTACGCATTCTCTTTAGAGGAGTCTATGTGGGAACGTAGAGGGAATGGATTTCAGAAACCCTTGTGCCGCCTACAATCTAAAGGCCATATCACACGTAAATGTTTCGTGCAATTTTTTGGCCCAACTTTTCACCGAATCTGAGGGTGAAGGGTTACCGTAAACAAAATGACATGCTCTGGCGTCAGCCGCACTCTTTCTCCACATTGAAACATTACTCGCCGATTTTTCTGCTTCGAAAACGACCATCCAATATTATTTCTTTTGTTTCGCTCGCGCTTTTTTATTGATGGGCGTAAACAGAAATGGAGCATCTTTCTATTTAAAATATTGCACACCATTAAAATATTATGCGCCATATCTGATGCGTTTGATATGAAGCTACCATCGTTACCGTCATCTTGTTTATGACGTGAGCCGCCAAAGAACCCCATTGGCGGGAATTCCAAGCAACTTTCATTTGGAGCAACTTTTTCAGCTCACTGGTAAAAAGTTGTTCGAAACCCGTTGCTATGGCAACGGAGTAAAAATTGCAGTAATTGGGCCAAAAAATTTTCCAAACTTGTACGTGTGATAAGGCAGTCACTATGGGCTTTCCGCCTCTTACGACATTAACTGGTTTTCTTGTAGTAATGTTCCCTGCAGTACCAATATGTAGAAATAAATCTTTACATAGCCGTTTACGAGCGCTGTATTTATTATTTTAATATAAAAAGTTGTGAAATGCGACAATTTTTGGTAGCTAAATGGAAGAAAAAAATCTCTAAATTTTTACTGTAAAATATTTCGCCATATATTTCTCCAAAATAGACAAATATATATATATATATATATATATATATATTTTATAATTCATTAATTCAAGATTCTTTTCGCATGGAATAATTATCATCTTTTATTATGTATTATGAATTGTAATTTTTCTATTAATTCCACTTTTGGCAAATAATCTCCTAAGAAATATAGAAAAATATCATTGATCTTGAAGCTAATTTAAAGGAATGAAAAAAAAACTCTACATATATTAATAAAATGATTAAAATTTTAAGAATGTAAGCCTGAAAAATAAATGCTTAACATCTAATCAATATAGATGTTAACGATTCGTTGGGCAAGATGTTTTGTCAAAAATTCTTTTTTTAAGCTTCCAAAAAAATCAATATTCTCCAGATAACCATGCAAAACGGGGATTTATATTTTTTAGCTTCTTAACTTTTTTTAGTTCACCTCTTCTAAGCTAAAATTTCTATAAACTTTAAAAGAATGCATCTACACCATCTCCGATTTTAATTTCCAGGCGAAAATATGGAATTTAATTCTCTCGCTTGATTCGTTCTTATTTTATGCAGTTTTTACAGCTTTTATGATAATGAGTGGCCATTATACTAGCCGAGAAAATGAGAATGATCATTAAAGTTATTGACTCGGAATACATTAGTTGCTTCTGTTTAAGGAAAGCTATATGCAAACTCACACACATATATCGTCCACTATAAGTTAGTTATTTTATTGTTTGGCCATTTAGAAGAGGAGTTATATATTTTTTATCTTTTAAATTTAAATCCTTTAGTGCAACCTTTGCTATGTGTTAAGCTTTTTAAATATATTTTTATTGAGGTGTAGTTTGAGAAGTATAACATCACTAACAAAGAAAACACTATCTTTTAGTGCGGATTGCATTAAAGTATTTGAACTCATTTAACAATTCAAGTATGGAATTAAAGTTGATTATATATTTTATTTTATCTAATGATTTTATTGTAGTGTATGTTTTATTTCTCATTTGTATGTTGAGACATGTTGTGAAATAGTTATTTGTTGATTGTTACATATAGAAATGGTCATGAATTGATTCTAACTCACAAAATTGACTATTTTGTTATTGATTGTTATTGTTGAAATAGAAGATTAATTGGTTGGTTTGTGTCTCGTCATGGACAATAATTAAATTAGACCAAAGGTCCTATAGACAGCATCGGCAATCTGGATGCAGGTTTCTTCCTATAAACCCTCACGGGGGTGTTTGCTAATGTGCTGCAATTCTGCCAGAATGACAGGGCAGGAGAAAAGATGTTATTGTTATGTGAGTACTTACTGACGTTAAAAGGAAGGAGTAACGTAATGTTTCGTACAAAACGTCGTTTAGAAATACCTAGTTATTTATTTATTCAGGAGGATCTCCCTCACACCCACCAAGGGACTTATAATTACAAAATGGTTCATCGAGATAGATAGGGAATTATACAAAAAAATATATATGAACAAGAAGATACACTACAGTATTATTATAATGATTTTTAAATAAACACCTCTGCAAAAGAGCAGAGGAGGAGGAGGGGACAATATTACATCAGTGTATTGCAGAAAATTTCGAAATATTGAAACAGAAAACTAGCTTATTGTGAATCATATTTTTATTAAAAATAGAATGGGACTAAGGAATTGCTTCATGTATAGGTTTTTTAAAAGATATAAGAATAAGTATGGTAGGATTTTTCATGGACATTGAAGGGTTTTTTTTTCAAGAACAATTTATAGAAAAATGAAAATGATATAAAATTTTCAAAAAGTAAAGTTCGTAACACTAAATAAACAACGGAAAGAATTTAGGGGAATTCATTACAAGTTCAAAATTACTTTCAACTGAATTGCAATGATTATATATATGGGTTTTTTTTTGCAACCTCTTATATTTATATCTTAAAGTTGGGGGAATTATCGCTCAGCTTGTTTGGTGGTCAGGATTCGAGGGCCCTCTTGAGCTTGAGGACCACGGTTCACGGCACCGCCTAGCCCAGGGATCGGCAACCTATGGCACGTGGTACATTTCTCTGGGGTACTTTGCACTACTCTACTAATTTTTAAATTTTTGAGTGGATGGAAGTTGATAAATTTGTAATGCACCTTATTTGACCAATATTTTCAGAATTATGCACCATTTACGGAAATACGAAAAAATCCGAAAGATAACTCTTAAAATAAATTGACAGCTGTTACGCGTAAATTATTGAATGTCATTGCTTTGGACATCAACTTGTCTGAAGAGAGAAAATTAAATATACTCTCTGCTGTCCGCTTTTGGTTCTACATATCTAAGAAAAAGAAAAAAAAAATCTTTCTTCATATGAAAGTATTGCAAATCCGGAATTATCAAAAAATTATTTAACAACTGCATGCACAAAATCATGTCAAATTGAAAGTCACACATTATACCCCTGATTTTGCGATATGAAAGTAGAGCGGTGCAAAAACTAAGTTCGCATTGAAATTTTTATTTATGTTTTTATTTAACTATAATAAAGGGAATTTTATGTTGTCTATTTCTAATTTTAATAAATATGTTTAAAAATACATAATATATGTACACAATTTTAATTTTTTAATTTTTGTTGAAGAAATAGTTATATATTTTATGCTGTTTATTTTTATGTTAAGAAATATCTTTGATACAAAATTAATATATAATAAAACTCTAAATATCTATATTATTGATCTCTAATCTTTAACTCTGCATGCGCTATCGCAATAATTGAATTGTTTCAAAAATGTCCTTCTATATGGCACGTTGAATCATATTGGCAGATTGGTTTGGCACGCCACAGCTAAAAGTTTGCAGACCCCTGGCCTAGCCCATTGGTAGCTACGCCATTGTTCCTGAAATTAAGCTTCAAATGATTCAAAAATACAAACTCAAATAAAAAAGATTTATATTTTGGAACGAAACATTATTGCATACTCACATCTGATTTTATATCGAATACGTGGCAATTTTTACACTATCATT
Organism: Trichonephila clavata; assembly: GCA_019973975.1. Lineage (NCBI taxonomy): Eukaryota > Metazoa > Arthropoda > Arachnida > Araneae > Nephilidae > Trichonephila > Trichonephila clavata. The sequence continues at coordinate 21,730 of BMAO01011805.1, forward strand.
ATTTTTCTCAAACTTTCTTGAAAGAGAAAACTTTAAAAACCAAACCAAACAAAAAAAGTATCCGTGTTTTCTTTATGAGCTTCAACTCGTTCCCCACAATCGACGGGAACAATCACCCAATTGTAGAACGAATAAAGGAACGATAGGAATCCAATTACAAAGTGTTCTTGTGCCCCTGCACAATGCCAGTAGTTTAACCTCGCCCGTGCCACTTGGATCTTTCTGTTCAGTGGCGGAAAATCCATTTAGTGAATTAGCAGAAACCCCTCGAGTTTCCCAGTGACAGTACCTTTGCTGTGACAATAAACAAAAGATGAAGTCTTCTGCGCTTGAAACTTTTAAAAGCGACTATTATTATTAGCATAATGTCCCCCTCGGGGTATCTCGGTGAAACGGATTGCAGAGGGACAAACTGGGTAGAAATCGCTTAATTGAGTCCATATTCTCTTTAAAACTGCTCAACTTGGCATCTCTCAGGTGCGTGTTAAAATTTTAAAGGATGGGGAGAGTGAGAGGGATAGGGATAAAATGGAAGGCGGATAGGGAATGGGTTGGATGTAATAATTTTGAGGGTTGGTTTGAATTGTTTTGGATGATTTTTAAATTAAGTTAGGGTGTAAGAGAATTCGTTTGTCGTAATTTGTATTAGTTTGGATTCATTTTCGTGAAGTTTGATCATAAAAATCATTTGTTTTAATTGGCAATGTTGCAAAATGGTTAAGTTTTACTCTTCTTTCTAAGCCAGTGCTTCTCAAACTTTCAATATTTGCGACCTAATATTCAATCATAATTTTCATCGCGCCCCCCTCCATACAATAACAATGTATTGAATTCAATCATACTATGCTCTGAAGCTAAACATACAGTACGACCTTAACCTCTTAAGCACCACCGGCGTTTTTAAATGTCTCGCTCATCCAGTGTGTTAAATGCCCGAACGTATATATACGTCTTTCCGAAGTATGATCTTTTCTATGCACTGCTATTCATAAAATTATTTTGAAGGCTTTGGAATGCAATAAAAGGATATAGACAGTGTTTGGAAGGATTTACTTATTTCAGAGGATTTGCTTATTTATTCTTTTTCTACCCCCCCCCCCCAATGCACCACCAACGCTCACCTGCGTGCTTAAAGGTGGCATTGGGAAGTGAATCGCGTAATATTTAATCGGCATTTAAGGGATTAATTATAAAAAATATGAATTATCAAGAAAAGTGTTCATTTTTAATTTTATACATCACAAGCCTTTAGGGTCATTGGTCAGTATTAGACTTGTTCTTATCTTACTATTGTTAACTTAATTATAAAATACATTGCGCAGTCTGATATATTTATAAGTATATTATATCAGTGTAAATATGTATTTTATTTTTTTATTATGTCAGAATGTATTTTTTTTTGTTTACTTTCAGTTTATTAATAATTTTTTTTAAATAAAACTTTGTGTTCGAATTTTTAATTCGCTCGTGCCCTCCTTGTAGGGTTATCACTTCCCCTAGGGGGGCGCACCTTACATTTTGAGAAGCGCTGTTCTAAGCTTAAGTGAAAAAATACTTAGCAGGCTATAGCAGGGGTCGGTAACCTATGGCAGGCGTGCCACATATGGCACGTGGTACAATTATCAGTGGCACTCAACACTAGTATACAGATTTTTCAATTTTTGAGGTGATGGAAGTTCTTCAAAATTAAGAATTTACAGAATCACTGAAAGATAACTAAATCTAAAGATAAATTAACAGCTAATTTGAAATTATTGAATGCCATTGCCGCAAAAACTTAATTGTTTGAAGAGAAAAAATTACATGTATTCTGCTTTCCGTTTTTGGTTTTGCATATCTAAGTAAAAAATCTTTCCTCATATCAAAAATATTTCGAGTCCGCAAAGAAATTGTTTAACAACTGAATGCTCAAAACCGTGTCAAATTAAAAGTCACAAATTATACCCCTTTATTTTGTGACATGAAAGTGTAGAGCGGAGCAAGAGCTAGATTTTCATTAAAATATTTTTATTTAACTATAATGAAGGGAAATATTTATATTTTTATTTTGCCTATTTCTAACTTTATTAAATATATTTAAAAATACATAATAAATGCACAATTTTAATTTTCTTAGATTTTTGTTGAAGAAATAGTTAATTTTTTGTTGTTTATATTTATGATAATTATTTTTAAATGATACAAAATTAATGTATAGTAAATCTGTATTAATGAACTATAATCTCCAACTCTGCATGAATTATCGCACGAATCGAATTGTTTCAAAAATGTTCTACTGTGTGGCACCCTGAATCATATTCGTAGATTGATTTGGCACGCTCCAGCTAAAAAGTTGCCAACCCCTGGGCTATAGGCTAAATTTATGTGACGTCATAGTCACATGATAGCTGCATTCACATGTTTCCGGTCAAATTTTCAATGTTGCCAACGTATGTTTTCTGTAGAAACTTTCTTTAAAAAAGAATGTCTTTGTCGACAATATAATATGATTTTTATTTTAATTTTTGAAAATCTTTCTGGAGAATCTTAATATTTGAACATCTTACCTAATTATCAAATATGTAATTTTATCTGAACTTTTTTACAAAAGGTACAACTACAAGTCTAAAATTAGTTTTGACTTCAATGGAGAACACGTGATTGCATTTATCACATGACCGTCATGAGTTTAATCTATGAGATACATATAATAATTTTGAGGTTGGGCTTGATTCAACTGCCTTATGTTGTTTTCAGTTTAATTTTTGGAGAAAGATATATTGTTGTATTTTGATTTTCTTTATTCACATGTTTTAGATATAAGTATAACTGTATCCTATTTTAAATGGAGAGGGAAACATTTTTTCGGGTATTTCGTGTGAAGACATGAAAAAGATTAATCTGATTGATTTTTTTCAACTACATTTGGTATATTTTTAGAAGTTATGTATATTATCTGCTGCAACACAGGTTGTAGCATCACGCTAAGAAAAAAGCTATCAATTGAAATGACATCCCATTCCTTAACTCTTGATTACCTGGCTACGTGGTGCACGACAGTAGGTTGAGTACACCATTACTCTTCTATACTTCTCCAGACATGTCTTCACTGGTCATTGGGCTTCATTTGTAGAGGGACTCATTGCAGGAGGCAATTCTACTTCAATCTGTAAGATGCCAGGTTGAATACGCCATGTTCAACTGAACACAAGCCCGATGATATGCGACATGTTGAGAGTGCCTGTTGCCTCAATGGTCTCAGAGTTCAATCACTGTTCGTTGCAATACCTATCGATGATCACTGTTGTTACTTATGTCCCTGCTGCCCTCGAATCATAGATAAGGACGTACTAGAGACTGTGAGCCATTGAGTAGAAGATCAATCTGCTCTTATATTCTGTGATGAGTTTCAGTCAATCATTAAATTCTTGATGGCATGGCCATGGTTTCTGCCAACATTGTTGAATGGAAGCATCACTCCAATTCAAACGTGGAGGACTCCCGCAATTTGTGCACTCTGCTTCCTTGAGTCCAGCTGCTTATCATTTCTCAAAAAGTAAAATCTGCTCATATTGTTGGCGAATCTTTATTTAAGACATTGGTGCAGTTTAGGTGCATGGGTGAAACCATAGAGCCATAGAAGTTAAGCTTTAGTATTGGAATGTCCACTAATCTATATACCATCTTGATGATCTGTAGCAATGCTCTGGAAAGCCAGCAGTTCAATCATTGGAAAGTGTTATTTGTTAAGTTAATAGTTTCCATATTCAGTTGTTAAGCATGTGCATATGCCATTTCGTCATATTCGGATAACTTCTAGGTGTCTCGCGTTTTATGTTAGAGTTTATTTATTTGTTTATTTCGTTTTCTTTTCAACCTTTCTGCTAGCTTTAAAATATTAGAGCTTATTTAATGGTTCATTTTTTTATCACAATGCAACCAATAAAAATTCAAAAAATAATTATTTATTCAAGAATAAATAGCTGAAAATTAAATTTAATTAGTAACATATCCATGAAAACCGTTACATAAACATCCTTATTCTACAACATTTAGTATTAAAAAAATCACTAGCTTCATTTTTTAAAAAAAAATTAATAAACATTTGTGTAACACATTGGTAACCGGATTGTTGGAATTAAATTAAATATATATGTAAAGTAGAATTCGTCTTTTTTTTTCCAAGTCAAAACTTTGCTCCATTTTAAGTTTGAATGTAAAAAAAATCATGAAAATATTCCTTTGTAGTTTTCAAGTGAAGCTAGATCATAAAACCATTATTTCTAAGGAGGTGGTAGATGTACCCAAGAGTACACAGAGTGATACTTGGGGAGGGGGGGTGAAAGAAGTAAGCTCATTATATATATTAAATGAGGTGCTTCTTATAAATATTTTCATTTTAAGGTGACGATAAAAAAACATTTGGAGACAATTGTAATGAAGGAATATTTTCGGAATACATGAGTAGCTGCTTTTTTCTGAACCAATTTTAGAAGCATGAACATACTAATTTTGTAACGTAGCAATACGGTTACATTTATATAAAGGAATATTTTATGAAAAAAAATAATATTTTTTGTATTAACCATGGAATGTTTCACAATACGCAACAAAAAATAATTTAAAAGCTTTTCGACACCAATATTTAAATTCACGCAGACAAATAATAAATGCTTTCAGCATACAAAATCTGCATTAATACGAGAGTTGAGAAAATGTGTATAGACGTATTTGTTATTTTTAAAATACGTGCAGCATTAGAGAAAATATAGCGCTACTTTCAACATGGATTTATTCACATATTTTCATGTTAAAACGCTATATAAACTATGCATATAATAATGTTCCATGTTACACAGTGCATTAATTTTTTTTTCTTTTCGTAAACTTTAAATGTCACTGATACTTATAAAAACCCATACATAACTTTGCTTTGCATTTGCGGGATCATTTGAAAGAGCCTGGAAAATTTTTCATTTAAATTATTCCATTATTTTGCTTTTCCTCGAGAAGCACGAATAGCACAAACTTTGCGAAAAGAAAGATTATTTTTTAAAATAACAAACAAGATAAAAATGTATATATAGTAGACTTTCTCACATTTTATGCATATTAAAATGCATTTTAATGCTGCTTTTATTCTAAATTTAAAATTTTGAATTTTTCTCTAGATATGAACTCACATTTCTTACGTAAACTTTTTCAAAAGAAATGTACATTGCAAGTTATAATGCTTGAAATAATGCTAGTCCTTGAAAATGACTTTAATCATGCAAGAATTTTTTGGTTTCGCTATATATTTTAAGTTACATTTAAAAGGAAAAATACAAGAAATATTCTGATTTTTGTTTAAATTCTAGTATTTAAAAACATTTTTACACAACTTTTTTTTAAAAAAAATTGCTTACAATTTGAATAAAACTTTTCTATCTATTCAAGATTAAATTTTAATTTATGAGTAATCAATAACTTTCAGAAAAATTTCTGTGATTTTTTTTTTAAATAAAAAGAATTTTATACAGAATGTATGAACACTAATTTGTAAACCTCTCTTAACTTCTGTTTACATTTATGTACTCATTAGCCTGTTATTGTTCATTTAAAACGTAAAAAATACCCAGTTTATTAATGAATAATTATAATTAATTTCGGTTAGTTTTTATTCAAAATTCTATTGAAAATATTTATTTGAAACATCTTTTTTCTCTCTTTGCTATAGATATATCAATATCGCTTTATTTACTAGACGTAAAATTTTTAATTGCAATTAAGTAGAAATGAATGTCGTTTAAAAATGACTGTGTTTTAAAAATTTTATTTTCTGATAATTGTTCAGTCTACAAGATATTTAATTAATAACAATACTGAAAACAGTTTATGGAAGTCGCAAGATACCTTTTATTATCTCTATTTAATATAATTGGTTTAATATCAAGAAGTATTGCTCGACACAATAAGCTCAATAAAAATCCACGGTAACTGCCTACCTTCGGACTCAGTTTTTCGTAAAAACATTTTTTTAACCTATTTTAGTAATTTTAAGAAGAAAAATAGAAAAAAATATATAAATACATAAAAATTTTAAAATAAATATTGTATTTTTTGAAAAATTGGTTGTTTTTAAGGAAATTTTTTACCAAATTTTTACTAAAACCGGAAACACTGTATAAATTCTAATACAATTACCTTAATTTTCTTTATACACAATATTTATACTGTGGTGCCTCTTCAAAATGGACCAGAATCCAAGAGAACGTTCAAATACAAAAAAATTACAGACAATCATACATTCTGATATAAAGATTTTACAATTTTTGAAGCTTTTTCTGTATAAAAACTACCCTAAATTAAAAATATTTAATCTACTACGGAATTATGGTGCACTTTATGAAAAATAGTATAAAAAACATTCCCACAAAATTTCAAAACACTATTTTATTTGGTTATTAAAATATCAGGCATCTGGTAAAAAGTTTATTTCGAAAACATAATTTTGAGAAAAACTCATTTAAAGTTTGCAGCAAGAGTATCATTTTCAACTTGAGCATCTATTACTATACGTTTGTTCGCAGTACCGCACACAAAAAATTTTCAAGACGGGTGGGGGTCCATGGTCGAAAGTCCCCCAACTCCTTTCATACCTCAAGACAACACCCATTGATTCTTCTGATTTTGTTAACAAAAAACAGTAAAAAATAAATTATTGAATTAATAATTGGCATTAATTAATAAAATAAATTGTTAATTACAAATACTTAATTAGATTTTATGTTATATTTATAAAGGATTATCATCAATCGAAAGAAACTCAAGGTCTTTGAGAGGGGGTTCCGGGCCTTTAGGACTCCCCCTCCCCTTGTGTGCGCCATTGTTTGTTCGTATACTGAATTCCTGCAAATTTTCGTTTTCTGTGCAAAATTTGCTATCATGATCTATATTTATTTTTTTTAAAAACTTTTAAGCAAAATTTCAACGTAAAATATAAATTTTCGTTGTAAAGAGACCAAACATCCAGCTGAGCAAAACACACACTAGAATGTAAACAGATCCTCTGTTGTCAATTTTTAGCAAGAAATAACTATACTAATAGTAGAGTAGTGGCTGCAACACTAGAAAAATTACAGAAATATATTTTATAAATTATCAAAAATGCGAAAAACTGTAGAAAGTGAATTAAAAATTCCAATTTTCTGTAACTTCCGTTTCACTTTTGCAGTGAGTGATGTTTTTTAAAATCCCTATAACTTTACTTCTATTTCACGTAAAAGGGTAAAAAATTATTTTAGAAAGAAAATGTTCAGACTATGAGATTTTCAAATAAAAAAAAATTGCCTCATGTCAAAAAACGACATTTTCAACGTAGGCAGTCATCTCAAACCGAAAAATTTATATAACTTTTCGTTACTTACGTATTATATCACAATCAGGAGCCAAATATTTAATAACTGATCAAATCTAGCAAAGACCAATCACTAAGATCTGTAACCTAAAGTTTTTCTTCAAATAACACTCTATCTAAGGAAGGAAAAGATTTTAATATACCAAACTGATCGCGATCATGCAATATAACTTTAATTTTCTTATATATTCAATAACTCGTATTTCACTTCCTTTCATAACTTGTTGTTGCTGTCGTGTCCTTCCCGCAGGGGAAGGAATGAAAGTTGCCATTGCCTGTGAGACAGGTTGGACTTCTTAACGATAGATGGCGTCACCACCTATCTCCACCTCCACAATTTTGACATGGAACTGAAGAGGAGGGAAATATTTTCCAGCCCCTGCACTCGTGGTTTCTGCTGCGACCACCCACAAGACTTTCGGACCCACTGATTTAACGAGCACGTACTCCGTCTATACTCGGTGGTATTTAGTGGCATCGGGCATCGAACACAGGCCCTCCGGTCTGGAGTCCGATGCTCTAACCACTAGGCTACCCACGGCCCCCTTTCATAATTCATTTGCTTCATATAAATCTAAATATTATTTTCTAGCAAATATTTTTGATTTTTTTTATATTAAAATACTTACGATACATCAAAGTATAGATAAATGGATTGTGTATCTTACAGAAATGCAAAACTTTTTAAATAAAATTTATCTTTTGTGTGTGATTGGTGACTTGTTAAATAAGACTGTAACTCAACAACAAAAATCGCAATTTCTTTCACAAAATTCTTCACTTGTTTTATTATTTTTATTTTCCGTGAACAATAGCCAAATATTCCATCCGTCCGGTTATTATACTATCGATTAATTATCAGGATTCCAAATAATCTTATGAAAAATCGTTCCATTTTTTTCAGGAATAATTGTGATTTAATTGACTCAAGGTGATGATATTCACACAGTGGAAAGATTAATCTTTTCGACGGATTCAATTTTATTGTTTAAAGAATTTGACCCAAAGTAATTTTCTAAATTGCTGCTTTTGATTATTTGTTGAAGTTTATTGACCAGAAAGGTTAGGCTTTGGGTGACGACGAAGATTATAACATTCTCAGGGTATTGAACAATGTGCATTTGTATTGGGCAACGCATGACCTGAAATGTTCCTTCCGGATGCTTATTAAATGGGTGCCGCTAGTAATTTCAATTATAAGGAAGAATTTGTCTTTTAAAAAGTCTTTTACATATGTTTTATATAAGAGATGCTGCAACTTTAAGAATTATTGTTACTATTTCTATGTGCCTTTAATTTAAATGTTAATCACAGTCAACACCATAAACTCCAGCAATTATTTTTAAATGATTAATGTCACAATCTTATTTATAGTAAATTCTTCATTTTGAATTTATTAAATAAATTTTTAAATTCAATACCCTGTGAAGGATGGACTACCCCGTCCATCAGTGTACGAGATTTAGAAGGAAGAATAGCCATATTCAAAACAAACTTAATTTGTTTACAAGTTTCAATAACCTAATAAACTTGAACAACCAAGGATTAGGAAATGCACCTTAATATAATTGTGGGAGCAAAAGTTAGGAAAACGATATAAGTAATATTTAATTATCAATTTAATATCTTACTTTAGGAATGTTTTAGCTATACACATTCCAAATAATGTAAGAGTCGTCTAATTTGATCTAATTCAAGCCGACGCTAATCCATTTGAAATATCTAATTGACAAATCGTCAATCTTAAATATTAAGCAAATAATCTACGGAACACTCTCACCTAGCTTGCTATTACTTTACATTAATCTCTCACTGCTATTAATTAACTTCTAACCTCTCTCTCTCTCGAACCGGAAAGTTAATGTTGAAATAAACCTTGATATGCATACGTCATATCTTCTTCGGGAGAAAGTTTTCAATCGAATAAAATTTAAAGAAAGAGTTTCCCCAACAGGATTAGTAGGAGGTACGCGAATAGACCCGTTACAGCCCTAATTTAATATGGCAAGCTCTATATTTTCAAAGCTCAACCCCAAACTTTAAGATATGGGACTAAGACTTCATGAGAGATCATGTGCCCCGATGACCATTCAAAACAATCCCATTGTTACCTAAAAAATCTAAATTTTAAATTTTTTTTTTTTTTTTTTGATATTTCAACTTGAAAGATAGAGAAGACAAGAAAACCTTTATATATATGGGCCTGTTATTAAATTCCCTACAAAATAAATTTTCTTTAAAAAAAAGGACGTGAATTTTTTTATAACAATTTATTTATGCATTAATAATTTAAATACAGGAAATATGACTGTTGTTAAATTCATTGATCGTTAAAATAAAAGAATGCTGTAAAGTATAAAAAATAAAAGTTTTTGTTTTGTATGAAATTGAGGTTGGGTGTAGCCAAATGGTAATGATCACGAATTCATGAATAGAGTGTTGTGAGCTCAAGCCCTAGTGCAATTCAAAACCCACCGTATAGAGGGGCTGATGCGCGATGTTCCAGGGCTCTAAGTCTTCTCGTTGGCATGGTGCGGTAGTTTGGAAAGAGGATGCCAGCTCAAGTGTTATCTTCGTCACTTGACCGTGGGTCAAAATATCGAAATCCGTCGCCAATAGCCCTCGCGTGGCTTTATAGTGCAATATTATTAAACAATCACTCCCTCGCTGTATGGAATTAGACAACATAGAATATTTTGTTTTGTTTTGTAAAGATTAGCTAGCTTTCTTTGTGGTTATTTGTTTCTTTCCTATAATTGTATATTCTTTAGCTTAGCTGCATTCTCAATTTATTGGTATTATTTTTTATATGTATAAATGTTTATAATTTGTTTTTCTGAAAAGACTTAGCGTATATTTCCCTAATTTTTAAAAATATATTTGGATTGAACTTCAATTAGCAAAAATAAATAAACACATTTTTAGTTTGTTTTTTTTTTAAATAAAAAAGATTTATGGGGAATATTTTATCTATAATTTGAAATTCTAAAATATTTTAAATATATAATTAGTAGTTGTATATTTTTTATGATATGCCACCATGAAACTTATTCTATCGTTTCAGAAATCAATGCGTAAAAAATAGAGGTTGAATCTTAAAAGCCGTTCTGGTAGCGCTGTTGCTGCGAGTCCACTTGCTTCTTTTTAGAAATGTTCCTGTGGAAACAATTAGTGCATATATATCTTCCTTCGACGGACTCTTGTGAAATATTCTTGTGTGAAATGTTCTCGTGAAGAAATGCTTAATTTATGAAATAATTACAATGGTAAATGTTCAAATACTTGTGAACCATTCAATTTTTAGTTAACTATTCTTCATCTATGAATTATATTCAGTTATATCAAATTACAATTTGATTTTTCATTGATTTAATTTTCTTTCATCAGTTTGAATTCGAAACCGAAACTTCCAGGCTTAGAACACAGTTTCTTACTTTCTTTCTACTTTTCTCAGGAAACTAAGTAATAATATCGTCTTATTTTTTATATCAAAATGAATTTCAACCATCTAAATTATCAAAATTTAATTCATAATCTTTTTTTAGAATTTTTGTCGTGGATAATTACGATAAAAGAATATTATGCCAAATATATCCTGCATTCATTTTTCGATGAACTTCGGGAATACAAACTTAAAATCAAGAAAGAGTTTCAGTTTCTGTATCCTTTATCACAGTTTTTTTTCTTCTATTAACATGAAATAAAACAAATGATCTGAAAGATACGAGTAATAAGCGAAAGCAGTAACAAATAAGATAAAAGATGACTATCCCTGCCAAAATCGAACAAAAAGAAAAAGTAAAAATCGGTCTAGAGTTGCTTACCTCCTATTTCTGACAAAACGCAAACCAAGCGGAAACGACACCGAGTAAAAATGCGAACAAATGAATTGTTTTTGATGCTATCTATTTTCTTATTTAGGAAAACGTCAACACATTGTGTCTTTCTCTTTCTCAGCATTCATTCTCTTTCATATTTATATTCAAACATCTTTGTTTGTTCATTCTTTTATGACTTTCTACTCATCTCTGAGAAAACGAAGGAAAGACACACACAGAAAAAAAAGATGCAAAATATTCAGATTGATTGAAAAGGGAGAAACAACTAAAAGAAAATGCACAGTCGTTAAAACAGGACTAGACTGTTGCTCAGCGTCCTTTTGTTCTATAGTAATGTCCCATGCTTGTTTGTTTGCAGCTTTTTCTACTCTATTTTTGTTTGCCAAAAGTTCGCATTTATAAACACGGGAATGGCTCGGTTCTTTTACGGAAACAGGAAAATAAATGTTTTATTTTTTCCTGCCTTTTTTACTTAAAAACGGGAGAAAACAGGCAAAAATGAAGAAATAAAAGTGAAGCTGGGACGCGAAAACAAACTTGTTTTTCTCTCCATACAAAACTGCTCATCAGTCTTATCTTAATGTTTCAAACAACAGAAGAAAGTGACAGTGTTATCTTTAGGGGGTGTAGGGAGAATAGGAAATTATCTGTGTATGGACTTTCAGAAGACCTATGCATGTTCTACCACCTGAATATTACGGGAACATCAGAAAATATTTAGACAAATGAAGTGAAACTTTGGATAGTTTTGTGCGTGTATTGATTTGAAAAAAAAACCAGTGCCGCAAGGAAATCCAATTGTATTCGGAAAAGTTTGTTTCTGACAAATAAATAGTTATGAAAAGATTTATCACTAACTTTTAAAATAATTCTAAATATAGAGGTGAATCTGCAAATAACACAACAAATATTAAATTAATATAACATAAATCTCTTTGGAAATAATATTTATTACTATAATTTTTATATCAGGTACATTTTTAGTTGAAAGCAAATATACCAATAAACATATATTTCTTTAATAAAAACCTCATTTCTATTTATATATTTTTTCCTGTTATATATTTCATTCATTGATAAAGCTATATATTAAAAATGAAAATTATTTGTTCATATAAGGAAATTGATATTCAAGTTTTGTTTTTAGAATTAATTTTTAAATTATGTGCAGTTTTAAAATTATATTTTATTTAAAGTGACTGTGTGACTATTTGTAACCACGATTTGTATAAAAAAGCGAACAAAATGATAGTTTTCCGATATTTATCGTCGGGTTAGTTATAGTATACATATAAAACTGTTTTATGAATATTATTACAAGAAACAAAATACTTTAATACAATTTTTTGGCAAAAAATGATGAATGAATGTCATATATTTAAAATATTTACCTTTTATGAAAAAAATCTTCTATTATAATATTTTATCTTTATACAGTTGTGACTTGTATACAGAGCTTAAATTAAGATTTTTGAAAAAAAAAATCAAATAATTTTCAGAGTTACGATCAATTAAAATATTTATACTGGTGTTTTATGTTAAAAATTTTCTACTCTCTAATATAAGAAAATGTAACTAAATCCACCTCTAAATTACATATTTCAAAATTCCTAGTTCTACTATGGTATAGAAGTCCTTAATAAAAAAATATTATTATTATTTAAGTCTTGTAATAAACCCTGCTCGCAAAGCGGTTATTGGTGTTTGGGGGTTCCGATAAAGATCAAACATAATCTCTCTTTTTCACTTTCTATCTCTCTAACTCTCTCTTTCTTTCTTTCTCTTTCTATCTCTCTCTTTCTCTCTTTTACTCTATTTCTTTCTTTTACTGTCTTTCTCTTCCTATCTCTCTCTTTCTCTCACTCTCTTTCTTTCTCTTTTTATCTCTCTCTTTTACTCTCTTTCTCTCTTTTACTCTTTCTTTCTTCCTTTTACTCTTTCTTTTTCTCTTTCTCTCCTTCTTTCTCTTTTCTCTTTCTTTTTCTCTTCTCTCTCTCTCTTTCTCTCTCTCTCTCTATCTCTCTCTCTTGCTCACTCTCTTGCTCTCTCTCTTGCTCTCTCTTGCTCTTTCTCTTTCTCCCTCTTGCTCTCTCTCTCCCTTTATCTCTCTTGCCTTCTCTCTCTCTCAGTTCAAATTACAATTTATTATTTCTTTAACTTAAATTGAAAACAACTCATGGTAGGAAATGCACACCTGTTAGTAAAAAAGCAATCACACGGCAAAAAAGATATTTATATTTTATATTTATATTTATATTTATATTTTGAATATAACCTAATTCACTTTCTCTTAGAACACTTTGGACGTCTATGGTCTAATTCACCGTAATTCTGTTATTAGTTGTACTACCTCTGGTCGTTATTATTAATATCTATATTATAACTTAATCGTCAATTAGCAATATTCGATCATCAATACTAGCTCCCAACTACTCTCAACTAATATCGCGTATCTAAAAGTCAATGCTTAAATAGAACCAATCATTTAAATAATTCGAGTCTTCTTCTTCGGGAGAAAATTTTCAATAGAACAACAGTTAAAAAAGAAATAAATTTACCCCAAGAGGAAACACTGTTTAAACCTGCAATCCTGGTTCCTAAGGCCAGGAGTTTGCCCTAATATTTCTGTGGCTAAAACTATTCTATCATGACTATAGTTATCTTAGGTATATAACTATTTTTTGTATATTTTTGTAATTTTTGTATATTTTTTAATATAAATTATTTTATACTCCTTTTTTTAAAAAAATCACGGCTCCAAACGTAGTTAATCTAAACTTATTTTAAATTCAGCATTTTATTTGGACATATTCCAGACATTTTAAAATTCTTTGAATAACTTTTTCAAACAATTTGCTTTAAAATTGTAAACTTAAACAATTGTTTCAAAGATTTCGCTTTGCAAATTCAACTAAGATATCATCCATGTATAAAATATTCTTAAACTGGTAGGAAAATATTCGTTTTTTTTAAGAGTAGAATACTATGTTAATGTATAATAAATGTCATAAACTTTGAAACAGAATATATCGAGTACATACGAATGAAAAAGATGCACTACAGAAACATACTTTCAAACTTTAAAATTGAAAATAGTTGGTCTGAATAAATGAGCTGAAAATATTTTGTTAAACTAATTTATTATCGAACATTGATTATGTTTATTTTCAATTTGAAAAATTATTTCTTGTTTTGTTCTAGATAACTGCTCGTAAAAAAGTAATAATTTACTTAAAATTAACTTTAACAAATATCACTTGCAAAATGAAGGTAAATTACTTAAGTAAAATAAACAAATGATATTTTAAATATACAACGAAATCGTTTAACATGAAACTGAAATATTTTTTCGTGTTAAAGGGCATTACAGAAAAAATTCCCCTTAAAATCCTGGAACCAAAATCATTTCATGATTTCACTTCATTTCACCTCCCTATAGCGAAGTGAATTTTCTATAGAACGAACTTCTTTTCTTGTTTTTTTCTCCCTATTTTTAAAGTATTTCTACAGATTTTAATTTATTCTCTCTTAAGACATTTTATAGTGGTCATAAATCTTGAACTGATTTTATTAGGTGCCTAATTCCCCGAGAGCAGCAGAATTCTAGGCGTTTCATCCGAAAAATACAACCTTTAACTCCCATAGTCCAGTTTACTAGAAAGAGCTTTGATATACCCTTTCACCCTCAGTGGAGTTGTCTTATGTCCCCGTGCTCTTCAACTAGTTTTCATTCATTTGTAGTGTTGATCAGTCGTTCTGGTAACTTCATTTCTTGTAACTCGAAAATGTCAAAACGTAAATGCTTAAGCATCAAAGAAAAAAATTAATTCTTCAGGAACTGGATAAAGGCGTGAAGAATAATGATATGGCTTTAAAATTTGATATTCCTCCAAATTATTATCAACTATTATAAGAAAATCGAACCTCTCTACAAAATTATGATTAATCAAAATCTTATTCGTGTTTATGAACGAGGCAGTTTTGAAGTGGATACACACATTGCCAGATAAAATTGTTCCGATCTCTGGACCTTTCGTAATAGTGAAAACTCTTCAATTTGTGAAGGCATTGGGATATGACCAATTTCAGGGTAGCAATGGATAGCTAGAAAAATTTAAAAATAGGCACGGAAAAATACGCTGGAAGAGATTCTTGGTGCATTGCAAAGGTATTAGGAGAATAATGAAACAAAACATATTTTCGAACTAAAACACTCAAACAGAATTAACAGATTTCATGAGTAATTAAATTTAAAAGCGCATGTGGTAGTACAGTAGACTCTAGATAATTCAAACCTTCAATAATACGAACCTCTCGATAATTCGAAGTATATGCTCAGTCCCTAGAAAAACTCTCGATATTTCGAACTAAAACAAACGTTTCGGTACACTCAATATTTCGAAGTAAAATCTGTGGCTGGCCAGACTACAACACGCTATCGTTCGAAGTTATCTTATAAAACTCTCGACAATTCGAACATTTACTGCATCATTTGCATTCCTGTAATAAACAGGTTGGAGCTTACAAATTTTGCGTTGTGTGTCTCCCCTGTAACGTAGCCCCTTTGATGATCATCTGTCTGCTGCCCCTTCTTAATGTTTTCTGGTTCCTCTGGTGAAAAGATATTTTTATTGTTTTAATTCATTTAAGTGAACAATAGACCAATCGTACCTGTTGTCAACCGTCGCTATCTTTCGTTTAACACGTGTCCTACTCATGTGTTCAGAAAGGATGGACCGCAATTGTGAAGAAGAGATGCTTAGGATTGTGTATAAATGTATTCTTTTAATACAGGACTTTTAACTTCTGTAAAGTATTTATACTGTATTTTATTTGTTCTTTTCAAAAATATTTAATATAATTTTATACATGTGTACAATTTTTGTTTTATTACTTAGTATCAAATATAAATGTGAGTTAGAAAAAAAATTTCTCATCGTGTGTATTTTGGGAATTTTTTCTACCCTCTTGATAATTCGAACTCTTAATAATTCGAAGTTTTTCGTTGGTCCCTCCAACTTCGAGTTATCGAGAGTCGATTGTATATGCTTAGAAATTCTAGTTATAAAATAATAAATGTTTAATATTACTTTTATGCTTTAAATAAGAAAATTTCCTTAAAATTCATGAATTTTAATTAAAAATTATTTTTTTAATGTTGAAAATATAGTGTATTTCCCCGACATTCTTTTTTCTTCCTTTCTTTACAGTTTTTCTTTTAATTATGGGGAAGATATATATAAAAAAATAAATTTTAATTTCCAAAAAAGTGTGGATAATTACTTTTTTAAATATATAATGTTTATAAATTTAAAAATCTTTTAATATGGTTTATAAAGCATACTGAAAGATGAACCTCTAAATAACGAATTTTCCATATAATGAACTGGGGTATATAGAGGTAGGACTGTATTTTTAAAATTATTTTTCACTTAATCTCCACGCCGTAAAGCATCTTTTTCGAAAAGATAGGTTTCTATTAAAAATAATTTTTTAACTCCATGTAACCCCGATCGACCCTGATAAATCAAAGAATGTATTTCAAATAAATTTTAATATATCTGAATTTCCTTAGTTATTCTTAGTGACATAATTATACCAGACAGAAAATTTAGCAGTCTATGGTCCTTTTTTTTAGATGATGCGGGAAAAAGGTTATTGATTAACAAAAAACTGAATAAAAATGTATCTGTAACGAAAAAAATAAAGCAGTGTTATTATTTTAAACCATAAGTATCATTATTTATTGATATCCCAGTCACTTAATTACTTAACAGTATGAACAAAGCTCGGATCTTTAACTGTTTTCCCATCCTCAACGTAATAAATAACCATTTTATAAAACATAGAGGCAAATGATATAAATGCCGCTAATAGATAAAGAATCTAAGAAACCATGCTGACAATTTCAAAAAAAAATTGCTCTTTATACTTAAAGCATAATAATTAATTATCCCTGTTTCGGATAATAAATAATATTGAACATGAATATCATTCAATTTAGAATTCATGTACGAGGATTCTTTACCTTTACCGCTGACATGCAATCATAAATATCCATGATAGATTTGGCTTTTAAGTAGTTTTTGTTCCTCACTCGGAGGCAAATAGCTTTAAAAATGCTCCACTGGACACGTTAATGTATTATGGTAATAAAAGAAAAGGGAAAAATTCTGCAGATATATTTTAAAGTCCTGATTGATGAAAATTTGAATTTTTCTCTTTTTGTATTTAAAATTTTATTTTGGAAAGTAGGTATTTTTATAATGGCTTTCTCCGAAAAAATAATCGTATTCTTTATTGATTTTTAAAAGCGCTGTATTTTAAACAGGATTTATGAATAAAGTATTTTTTGCCGTGAATATTAGTTTAAAATTAGTAGAAAGAAAACACGAAAGTTTTTGCGCTTTATTTATTTTCTATTGAGAATAGAGTAATAGATATTTCCTTTCATGAGTTTTTTATATTAAAATTAGAACCAAACTAAAACAAGTCATAGATAATTAAATTTATCAGCGAGTTATTCATGTTTTAATTGCTTTATCAAACCCCCACGTGTTCTAAAAACTGTCTCATTTTTATTTTTAAAAAATGTGTTTATTTAACCAAAGACATAAATTTACAGAGAAAAAAATTCTGATCCATTTCGATATCTGTAATTACAACTGGAGCCGTGGCGTAACGTACACCCCCTCATCGTGGGGAGGGGGGCAGAGTTCTAGGAGTCTCAAGGCCTTACTGCTTCCTAGTGCATACCCTTTGTAAAATCCAACTTGGGGGGCCCAGATGTTCTCCGTTACGCCACTGAGCTGATGACTGATTGTCATATTAACCTCACGTATGGAAACAATACAAGACTGTTGGAGCCGATATTGTGATTTTAAACCACGATCAAAGGACCTGAAGACACCTGAAATATCAATCAAGAAACCCAATGGACTTAAGAGTCTTAATACATTCAACGAGTATCAATTCAGCTACACTACAGTGTACCTAAAATCGAATTGATTTCCTTAAAACAGCCTACAGTTAGAATTCTTTTTTTTCCAAAAATTTCATCCTTCACTCCAATTACAATAAAATTCCCGGTGTTAAATTTAGATTGATTTTGTCATAAGAAATCGTCTGATAATGCCAAAATCAGCAACAAGTTCTTTATAGTTAAACGAATTACTGCAAAAAAAAATAAATTTAGATCAATATGTAAGAATAATTTGTTTAAATCCTTCTTCAATTATCACTATTATTATTTAATCGTACTAAAAATTAGTGCTTCATGTATATTTTTTATATTTTTAAAAACTGATTTACTTATTGTTTATTAGTGTCGCACTAGAAACAAAACGAATTGATGGTATTCATAATACATTATAGGCTTTTAATTTTAAACTACCGTTAAGTGAGGAAGATGATTCCCAGGATGTTCATTCAATCTTATGCCTAGGAAATACCAGATTACCTTCTCGCGTTTTGTGAGCGGCCATATAAAAGCTCTCACTTTTCGTCAGGGTCAGAAGATATTTCCGGAGTGCCGCTGGTGGTGTTCCGAGCTGGTCTCTCCTGCCCACATCTTGACTTGTTTAACTTTTGAAAAGAACGTGGTCCTTCTGGACCCTCTTCTGCTTTTAGAATTCCTAGATTTTTTTGGAGTCATGGAGATGGTCTAGCATAGACAATCTGGGATTAGAAAAAAAACAATAACAGATGATTGCAGTACTAAAATCTCATTCTTTTAATTTCCAAACAGGTAAAAATTTGGTAAAATCATTTCTTTTAACGAGCAGTATACCTCATAATCATACACGAAAAATCTCCAGTGAAATCAGGAATTGAACATGCAGTTGAACTGCAATATCCTTCTCTGAGGTGTATTTCATTTAGGAAAGTATGGAGTATACAAAATCGAAGAATTTGAATGATGTTTCATCTCTCCCATGGAGTTTGCCTTTTGTAAATACGAAAATGAAAACCATTTTTTTCTATCTTCTACCATCTTACTTGTAAACCAATTCCTTATCTTTTCCCCTTCATTCCTTCACCTCTTCGTCTTGATCAGTGGTCATCAAACTGTGTTCCACGGAACCCTGAGGTTCCACAAGGCATACTTAGGGGCTCCACGAGTCGCAATAAAAAAAATCGAGAAGAAATAAATATGTATGCAAAATGGATTCACGTTCTCTATGAAGTTTGTTTTGTTACAAGTATCCAAACTCATCTCCCCTATTGATTAAAACGGACAATTTTATTTATATATAATAACTTAATTTTGTAACACTTTTAAAATTTTTATTATAATATAATAAAATAATATTAAAACGTTTTATCTTTATACGAAGATTTCCTACTAGATTATGAATATTCTGTTGTTTACTATCTCGGGTTCCACGAGATAATTTAATACTCGTTAGTTAGCTCTATGCCTTGCAAAACTGAATAGTTTTTTAATGGAAAATGCACTTTTTACACTCGTGGAAAACAACACCTATAATGAAGGAAAGGGAGTAACATATTAACAGAGTTGATGCTGAAATCTAAATTTAAGCAAGAACAGCTTCTAAATTTTAGGTTGCAAATTACAAGGGATTGCTCACACAGTTATAAACACTTTAATGCTATTCAGAACATTGGGATTAAGGGAAATAAATTTCTCAACGTGAGTAGCTATAAAAACAAAATATAAAAACAAATTAAACTCAGAATATGTAATGCGATTGCTGTTAATCTAAATAGACCTATACTTAGATAGTTTGTGCAAAAAATACTAGCATATATCCTAGTTACTAAATATAACGCATGAGTAGGTGACATTAGAATCACAAATTAATATTATTAAAAAGTAAATTATACTTAAAAATTAGAACTTTTTATAATAAATGCAATACTTTTTTAATTGTCTTTACTTAAAGTGCCTATGTGTGTTCTGACTGAATAGGGTGAAAAAAAAATCTTATACTTAAATTATATAAATCACACAAAAATAGCATATCTTATTAAATTATGCATTTATGTTTGAAAATCAAATTATAGCTTTTCTTATTCGTAAATTTTTCAAACCTAATTCCTCGCTTCTTATCGCCGAATGGATTTATAACTTTATTTGTGGATAATATAATTAATATTAATCGTTTTTTTTTTCAAATCTGATAAACGAATATAAAGATTATAATTATGCACAAATCAATGCACCAATAGCAATTCATTTCTATCCGAAAAAAGTGTTTTGATTTTGAGTCCATTCTTTAGCATTAAATAAAAATAAATTTACAGCATAGACATCCACTTCCGACATTTTACAAACTAAAATAAAATAAATACTCCATAATAATAATTTGTAATTCATTAATTATGTAATTATAGTGAAACCGTCTCATTCCCCGGTTGCTTTTCAATTCACTTTTTTTTATTTTAATTCTAAATCAAAAAACATTCTCAAGCGTAACAAATTCACTCACGTTCTACATTGCGCAGTTCATTGTCTTTATTTTAACGTTCACAACAACACCGTGACGTATTCCCCAGTCACGACTATCAATCTGTCTGACAAAATGGTATTAAATGTACAATGACGTTTATTTTCTGAAATCTAGGGTCTGTTTTTAAGACGGACAATGATTAAAAGGTCTCCTGTTTCTTTCCAGAACCAAGAAAATGTTTTTATCACCTTTAGTCTAGTTATTTCTATAAGCTGCCCTTGACATTCATTTATTAAATTCAGACTCTAGACGCCTAGATGGCGAGGCGGATAAAAATGGTGTGTATATTTGGAGGAGATAAAACGCTTGAAATGAAAAATTTGTTGTGAGAAAATTAAGCTACTGATGTGACACAAGAGTTATATTTTACTCTTGAGTACATATTTTCATAAGAGTCATATGTTTTTGATTTCATGGTAAGCGAACTTAAGTTTAAAAGAAATAGTTTTATTGGTGGGAAAAAATAAAACTGCTTCATTTGTCAACGAAAATTAGCTTCTTTTGTCTCTTCTGTATTGATGCATATATACACATATACTCGCATACATCTATCCGTTACCATACCCTAGTGGTTGCAGTCCCGAACTCGTGGCCGGCGTGGCCTAGTGCCACTGAAGACAGGGCCATGCAGAATCTGTGCATGTTAAATCTGTCGAGGACTTAAGTCCTCCCGTTGACGTTGTAGGGTAGATTGGAGAGGGGAGGTTTAAAATTTCGAAGTTCTTCACCAGTAGTCCTCTTGTTGCTTACAGTGCGACATTGCTAAAAGATCTCTCACCTGTTTCGTTGGTTATTTTAATACGCTCTATGATTATATTCTGCCTTTCAGGATATTAATATTTTAATCCTAGCATTCAGTTTTCGATTCTATTAGAAAAAATTCTTTCAGTCTGCCCTTTTTGATTTTAGACAGTACTTGAAATTCTAAAACGGAAGCACAACTTTGTTCTACTCCCTCCTTCCTCTGAGTCGATTTCAGCAAACCCAATTCTTAGCAGATCTCTACTCAACAACAGAAATGTGCTTGCCAAATTTTAAGTCTGTAGGTCTAATAGTTTCGAAGATATTGTGTTGAGTGAATGTGAGGGAGTCACTTTTTTTCAATATGTAAAAAGATATATATAATGTTAATATATATATAAATACGTATATAAAATGTTTACTTAGATTTTATACTCCAGATCGAGAGGAGTTTTCTTTAATTCATTTCGGCTTAAGCACTGCAAGACATCTCATTATCTTTAATTATTCTCAATTACCCACTTTAATTACAGCCGAGAGTATTAAATTAACTGAAACTTTAATTCTTAAAGTTTCCACATCGTCATTTTTTATAGTAAACTGAAGAAATATTACATCATTCACCAGATTCTATGATTTGGCTTGCAAAGATTAAATATTTTATTATTGTTATTCGAGGATTCAAAAGAGAATACTTTTATACATCCTACGTTTCACTTGCAAATATAAATAAATAAATATTGTATATAGTGCGTGTGTGTGTATGTGTGTGTGTGTGTGTGTGAGAGAGAGAGAGAGAGAGAGTTTACCCGAAATCTTCCAAAAAATTAGTTTCTTCAGATAGCGGGACCTTTTTGATGGCGGGGTGTCTAGAGCTCTGTGGGTTAAGTTTGAATAATCCGACAACATAATTTAAAAAAAGAGACTTTTTTGCAAACGAAATAATTTATTATGAGTTTTAGAGAAGAATTTACAGGGGAAATACTTACAGAACAGAAATTAGAACATGCAGATATTAATAAATAGAAAAGTTAGATTATACCCTCTAGGAGGATATTAGAAATTAAATAAAAGAACTCATATATATATATATATATACGCGATGGGATTGCAACTTACCGCCTGGTTATGGGTGAACGGGCGTGGATGCGCAAGAGCGCTGTTTCGTTGTTAAGTATTAGTGGGCCTCTGCCGGAAAATAAGTAGTGTCGGCTTTTTATAAGCCCGCCAGACGCCAGATGGTGCTGATCTGAAATGCTGTTTTAACTAAAATTACCGTCCTCTATAAAGGGATATGTGCTAACCTTTTACAGAGAAAGTTCCATGGGATGTCCTATATATATAATATGGGTGAGTGTGTGCTCATATATAAGTCAGAAGCACGGAGTATAATATTTATTATGAACTTTGTAAAACATGAAAAATTCATAGTATACGACTTCCGTTATATCTTCAGGCATATTATTGAATTCCGCCATTACTGTTAACTTGATCTATAAATAAATAATCCTCATTCATTCCATCTGGATTGTATTTTAGGTTTCAATAAATGGTGCATATTATACGGCGAATATACCTATGAATTAAAGAATTCAGTTAACGAGTGTCTCAGGCTCAGAATCTGTTAGTTGTACATTGTTTGTTCGGAAATGTCAAAATACTCAATTTTACTTAAACTTGTTCAACAAAAAATTGTTTTTCCTGTGCTACCTGAAAATGGAGAAGCAAGCTATAGTGTTGGAGAATGAGACATGGTCTAAAGCAGGGTCGGCAACCTATGTCACACGTGCCACATGTGGCACGCGGAAAATTCTCAGTGGCACTTTGCAAAACTCAACAAATTTGTAAATTTTTGAATTGTTTCAAAAATGCTCTACTTGTGGTTCGCTGAATCATATTGGTAGATTGGTTTGACACGCAACAGCTAAAAGGTTGCCGACCCATGGTCCATAGACATGAAACAACTATTCAACGGTTAGTTGCCTAAAATTCGAGTTGATGATCCAAAAAAAAAGGTTTTTTTAACTGAAATTACTTACTAGAAGTTAATAACTGATATAAAAAATGCTAAAATGACTACTAAGAAGAAACCCAGGACTATTGGTTGCTGAATAGCTATGATGTGATGTTGGCGGAAAATAAAGTAAACTCATTTAAACTGTTAAAGAAAGCGTCAGCACCATAAAACAGTGGTCCCCAACCCTTTTCCGTGGATCAAAGGTATCAGGTCACTCAAGGAGCATTAAATTATTTCCATTATATTTACTGGGGTGTATTTTTTCGTGTTTGTGCGACTTTCCATGGAAATCACTTTTATTTTATGTGAAATCATTTTATAATTATTTTTTGGTGCAACTGAATTTTTCTCTGAAGGCATGTTTAAATACAATTAAATTATAAAATGAAAACAATTTAAAATATAAATAATCAACGTCCCACCCTCAGCGGGCTCTGCCGTAAAATTATGAAACGTTGACTGGTCCGGAAGAGAACTGTTGGGAAGAACTGCTATACAGTATTGCGTCATGGATTCTTTTTTTTCATAATGGGGCGGCAGATTCATATTTTTACCATTTTCAGACCTAGTACATTCTCCAGGGCTGGTATCCTTTTTAGTGCGGCATCATGTAAGCGATACCAATTGCCTCCGGTAATTTTGACACCCAGTTTGACGATGTGAGCTTTTTCTAGGAATTTAATTTGCCAAAAGCAAAATTAGTTTTATGATTCAGAGGATATGATAGAATTCTGAAAGAACTTTCAACCAAATACAAAAATGTTACTCGTTATGATATTGAACTGTACATCCACCTACGTGAAATTTGCCAGAAAAAACAGAAAATTATTTTTAAAAAAGGTATTGTAATACAAAACATTGATTTTTTTCCCGAATGCCAATATATTGGCACTTGTAATGAGTGAGAAATAGGATGGTTTCTATCAACTTGGAACTTCTGAAGGAATTTTAATACCAAGTATATGTGAAATCACAATTTAACAATAATTTTTTTAATGGCAGTCTCATTATTTTGTCAGAATCCATTTGTACTTTTAGGAATGTAAGTCATTGATATAATATCCTTATCATGACCTTTTTCATACTTTGCCTAAATAGCTTTAGGCATTCTATAGAATGCCTGGGCATTCTATACAATGCCTAGGCAAAGTATGTAATCAATCTCATATTTCATACTTTGCCTAAAAACGTCCGGCATTGTATAGAATGCCTAGGCATTCTATAGAATGCCCGCATTTCATACTTTTGCCG
>BMAO01011806.1:0-26254 GCA_019973975.1 Trichonephila clavata
GGCTATTGTTTTTTGTGATGCTTCTTGAACTCTCGGCATTGGAATATTTTTCAGAATAAAGTGAAATATCTTTTGCGGGATTAATTATATATTTTCTTATGAATCGTTTCAAAAGTAATAATTATAACGCATTTGTAATAATTGACACGCTTTCGCAATACTAGTGATTGATTCTGTTACAGATTTGTGAAAAATATTTTGACACGTTTGTGTTTTTCTCTCGAAATTTGTAGTTACAGTTACCTGATCTGCGTTTTGTTTGCAGTGGTGTTTGGATAGTGTGAGTTTGAGTTTAATATATATTAAGGCAACTCTGTACCATCTTTAAATTTTTAATTTTTAATTTTTGAAATTTGATTTTAATTGTATTTAAAAAAGGTCATTATTAAGTAATAAT
The DNA here is from genome assembly GCA_019973975.1 of Trichonephila clavata. Taxonomy (NCBI): domain Eukaryota; kingdom Metazoa; phylum Arthropoda; class Arachnida; order Araneae; family Nephilidae; genus Trichonephila; species Trichonephila clavata. The sequence goes on from BMAO01011806.1 coordinate 398, forward strand.
TCCATTTTTAAAATTTCAAATTTATTGCAAAATGGTTGTAAAATGTAAATTTTTTAAAGTTATTTTCTTAACATTTTTAAATCCCTACGGCATTTTTAAATATGTATATTTTCTTTCAAAATTTTTTTTTCAAAGTACCTTATAATATACTACATAAAACTGTGTATTAGTTTTTTATGTTGCTTGGCTCCACCATTCTCCTATTATGCTCAAATATGCCGCCCTTCATATTCTTTTGATTTTGCCGATTTTCGGAAACAAAAAACAGTAAAACATTAATTATTGAACAAATAATTAGCATTAAATAATGAAATTAATTATTTTTCACCAATATTTCATTGAATTTTACGTACTATATACACAGGATTATAATCTATCGGGAAAAAATGAAGAGCTATAGAGGAGGCACGATCCGGAGATCCTCCCCCTTTTAAATATCGTTTCTGGTACATTTCAAAATATTTCTTAATTTCGAAGCTTTAGTTAAAGAGCAAGAAAGAAGTCAAGGGGCGTAACGGAAAACATAAGGGCTTCCCTGCAAAGTCAGGTTTTGGGCCATAAGCCGGATCTTACAAAGGATTGCAAAACCATACATACTTTGATGTCAGTTAGGCTTCGTCCCCCCCCCCCCCGCGATGCGGGGGTGTACGTTACGTCACTGAAGAAGTCCAATCTGAGAATAGAAACGCATTTATACTGTTAGAAGTCCAATGTGTCCCTTTTGGATTACAGTTATGAGTAAGAGAGGAATATATTAGTGCGTGATTCTTCTGAATATTTGAAAGGATACATAATTTTAGTTAAAAGATTTAATATACAGGTCACCTTATGATGGTTAAGTTTTAAAAGAAAAAAGAAATGCGTGACAGAAAATTCAAAGCTTTTTTCTTAAGATTATTTTTGCTGGATAAAATATATAAAATTGGAATACCTCAATAAACCCTTTTGAAAATAAACATTTTCCTATTTTGAGACTTACTATTGGACTATCAAAAAGAATTAGAATTTTCATTATCATCGATCTAATGATCTACGCAGAAGCACAGCAACAATCCTTAAGCTATTTTTCCCAAATACAGATGCCGTAATGCCTTTATAGTTACCAGCATGCAAAAACCTAGACCCCCCTCCCCCCACTCCATAAAAGAAATTTCTATTTGTGGTACTACTTGAAACAAATGGATGTAACAAAAGAATACAGGAGGGAGATTTATTATTAACCCGTTCAGCACCGGTTGATTTTTCCTGTTAAGACTAACTCCATTTAAAAATTCATATGAAATCATTACTGTAAAAAAAATGCTCCAAAAATTTATAGTTCATAATTGAGTGGCGCATATCCGGAGGACAGAATCCGCGACGCTTGGATTCGTTGCCCAGTAACATAACCACTAGACAAAAGTGATCATTCCTGCCCGGAGGCTGTTACTGGCTTATGTAGATATCCCCTAAAGTACTCCCCCACCAGTGAGTCGGTGCATAGGCGAACGAATGATATATTTGTTATGGTGAGCGTGTGATTTGTTGCTGTTGCGTCAAGTGGGTCTGACGACTTTGGTTGCTTTTTGCAGCGGATAGATGGCGCCCCGACAGCTGCAAAAAGGTTTCCCTTTTTCTTAATTCAGTGTCAAGGTCACCAATGTGGATGTTGATATCCGGAGAACAGAACCCTCGACGCACGGATTCGCAGCCCAGTAGCATGACCACGAGACAAAAGTGATCACCCCTGTCCGGAGGCTGTTACTGGCGTATGTAGATACCCGCTACATAATCACTCCAAACTCCAAACGTCCCAAATTCATACCGGTGTGATCACGGATTTCAGAATAGGACCCTGAAGTGATCTCATATATGTGATCAGTAAAAGGGTTTATATTTGTGGGACAAAGAACACTAAAATCTGGAAGTATGAAAATTTCGAAAAGGTGTGCTCAGCAAACATGTACACACATATTATGTAAATGTATGTGTATGAGTGTATGTGTACTAGCCGTTATCTGCCCTCTTCGCTGAGTATTTCCTGATGTTTCGTGGCTAAATATTGCTTTTAAATTATTAATATATAAATCAAAGTATTAAGCTTCAGATTTATTGAACTGCTTTTTTAAAGCCTTCGCCTCTTGATTTAAAAAGGAACTGGACTTGTGGGTGTGGGATTTAAAAAGGGTGTCCGATATACATAAGTATGGCTACACTTTCTAAAATGAATTAAAAATAAACAAAGAATTTCACTTGCGCGGTTTTTCATGTTACATAGAAAAAACTAAAGTTTCTACTTAATGAAATGCAAATTAGATGGTGCTACGGCCACGTTTAGGAACATTCTCGTTGCAAAATGGCTTCACCGCAAGAACAAGCACAACTTGTAGCATGGCTTACTGAATCTGCGACACATGTACAGCGTATATTTCAGACTACCTATAGTCGAAGTCCCTGTTCAGCATACACAATTTCTAAGTGGTATGGAAGATTTATGATGGTAGGTAACGCATTGTCAAAAAACAAAATCTGGCTGCCCAAGCAGAAGATGAAATGACGTTACTCATATAGACTCGTATATACTAATGGTACGCACATTGAAATCGTGCAACAAAGATCTTAAAAAAAAATGGAATTTTCTTTATAGAGCACAAAAAACCGCAAATGAATACCTATGTTTATTTGTAATTAAAATTTGAAAGTGTAATTATACTTTTACGACATCCGGTTTTTTTATCTGTTGCGTCTCCGGATCCCCTCCCCCTTCTTAGGGGGAAAAACAAAACTCGTTCCACAAAACTCGTTCTTAAAAGTTCTCTAATCAACAAAAGAAACATGCGTAGCAAATAAATGTCTGTAGGTTTTATAGTTATGGAGATAGATCTCTTGATGAATGAGTGAGGGAGTCACTTTTCTCCTTATACAGATAAATAGAGAGATGAAGGTTACATGCAATCTGTGGTATCATATGTAATTTAAATAAACACAATTTTACTTACGTTTTTTCATGCAATTTGAGATTTGATTTCCGAGTTTCAGTAAGGCTTCCATTGTTCTCAAACGATGATGACAATGGGTTGTGTAAAAAACAGCAAATGCCTTACTCCACAAGTTGAAACGTGAAAAAAGAAAGTGGAAAAAGCATCGAGAGCTTCTATGCTTTTGGAAAAAGCTCCTTGGATTTCTGCTAATTTCAGTTTTCTTAGTGTTAGTTTGATAACGGATGGAGGGGGGGGGGAGCAGTTTCATATACTTACAAGGTAACTTAAAAAGCGTGAATACAGTGAATTATGTATGTATGATACGTTGTGTTTCCGAACTAGAATTCAAGCATTTTGGTATTCAATTCAGTCTTGGAATGGATGAAAAGGCTTGGCATGTTTAAACCACATTTCCTTTTGAACACAACGAACAGCGGCGAAATACAACACAAATACAAAAACACGTGGACAGCCACACGCGAACACATAAGATAGTTATAAAACAATCATTTATCATCCTTAAGATCTCGTATATTTATAGTCTTGTTCGACCTTCAACCAGAAGTTATTGAAAACATCGATTTCCGGTAAAGGCTTTTCTGATTGGTTCGAATTCGCAGGTGATTTAAAATTGCACTATCCTGTTTTAAAATTTTCAAAGGCTTAGTTTTTGAGGACATATGTCTAATACCCGTTTGGTGGGTAAACTAGAAATTAATTATCACGCGAAGTCTTGGAGAACTCTAGACCGGCGATACTCAACCTGCGGACCACCGGACTTTTCTGAGTGGCCCAGTCATGGCCCATTGCACTAACAAATTCAGTTATTTAAGAATAATATATTAAAAACTGAGCGAGAGATTATATCAATTTTTCTATCGATAGGCTGGTATGAATTCCGGGGTAATTTTTTTCAATTCCTACTATTAGTTCCCCTCTCCCTATATATATGCAATTATCTATATATTTATGTATATATCTTGTTCAAATTTTCAATCGTTAATAAAATACTTTTTATTCACCCACTCAAGTTCAAATACATTTTTTTAAAACTTGAAGTGGATGACACTTGATGTTAATACTGTTTCTTCAAATATTAATTCATTAATTCTATTTAATTAATGAATAAAGTAACAAACAAAGTAATAGTGCAACATCATGCATAGAAAGGAAAATGGTAAATTGCAAGGAAAATCGTTTTCTATTTTGCCACTTAATATTGGGATTTTGTCATATGTATATACATATTTATATTAATTGTAATTATTTAATAAAAAGTAACTAAAATAAAATTTTTATTTGTTGACCTAAGAAGGGATTGACTTAATTTTTTTTATATTACTTTGTTTTCTTTTTGTAATTATAACGGTTTCTGTTAACAAATAACAGTGGAAAAGCGACCATTTTATGGGTGAAACTAATTTTTAATTAATCCCCCTGTCTTCCAAGCGAAAAATATCTAAAGAATATATATTGTTTTAAGATGATTGGGATCTTGACTATTTCGTAGAGAAAAACAAACATGAATCAACAATCAACAACTTTGATTAGTCGTGACAGTGCTATATTTAAAAAATGTAGTTTTACTCGTTACTGTATCACTTAACACAAATCTCTTTCTATAGTTTTTTTTTTTTTTTTTGAGGATCTCTTTCTAGACGAGATGAGTTGGCTTTATTGACAAAATCTTTGCAACAGTAGCAAAATATTTGGAGGAGGGGGGGGGGCTTGGGATAAATGATGAAAGGAAATCGAAATTACCCTTCAACGGGGTAAAAAATGCCTAAAACCTATTTTTTGTGAGTTGAGTTTGATTGATTATAATTTATCTTTAAATTGGAATCCAAAATAATTAATATTTTGATCAATTTTCTGTTTTAGAGTCCCCCTTTCTCACTGATCCTCATGTTGCAGCCAGCGTGAAATTGTCATATATATGTGGACCAAAGGAAAGGAAAAAGTTGAGTACCACTGCTTCAGACCATTAAGAATTAAAACCTCTTAAGAGAAAATTTACGAGAATTATTACCTTTATATATGCACTTGTGTGAGAGAAAACAAATAAAAGACAAACTAATTCATACATTCTACTAATAAAATCTTGTCAACATATCTCTTGATCTGATTCAATTATTTCTAATGTACGAAGACCCAAATCTATAAAAATATTTCCCTTTTTTCTTCATTCTGATCAAGAAAAAATGAATTGATTGATTTATACAGAGTATTGCTTTCAATATTACATGCACCAAATCGGGTTTTATAGCAAAAAATAATAATGGTAGCCTGTAAAGCAGTGTCTCTCAACCCTTGAGGGCGTGATAACCTTACGAGGGGGGTGCGTGCATATTGAAAAGTAGAAAACTAAGGATTATTTAAAAAAATTATTAACTATTGAAATAAACAAACAAAATACATTCTGACGTAATAAAAAAAATAAAAGACACATTACACTGATATAATACACTTATAAAAATATCAGGGCTGCGCAATGTATTTTATAACTAATTTAACAACACCAAGTTAAGAACAAGTTTAATAATTATCAGTTTCCCCATGATCTTTTCTTATGCAAAATTTTTTTCAAAGATTAACACTTATCTTGATAATTTGTACGGTTTATAATTAATCCCTTGACTGCCGATAAAATGTTGAACAATTCGCTCCTCAACGCCACCGTTTTCCAAGTAAGTGTGTGTATGTAATGTATTGGGGAGAGGGAAGAAAAAGAATAAATAAGCAAATCTTCTGAAATTAGTAAATCCTTCACAAATGCTGTCAAGTCGTTTTTATTGCATTCCATTGCTTTCGGAATAATTTTATGAATAGCAGTGCATAGAAAAGATCGTACTTCGGAAAGACGTATATATACGTTCTGGGGAATAAAGCTTCGGCTGAGCGAAACGTTTATATACGCCCTTAAGTCGTATTGTAGCTTTAGCATTAAAGTATAGTATCATTGAATTTAATACATTGTTATTGTATGGAGGGGAGGGGGGCCGATGAAAATTATGATTGAGTACTAGGTCGCAAATATTGGAAGTTTGAGAAGTACTGTTGTAAAGGGAGAAAAAACGGATGTAAAGGAAATCTATTTATTTATATATTTTTTCTCTATATTTAAAATTTTTAAGACAATAAAAAATCCTCAGCTACATCATATATTGACCGCTACTTTATTTTCAAATATATAATGTATAATAAATAGAGGTTTCATTTTATTTTAAGCCATGACAACTTAATATCCCCCCCCTGCTTGTTTTATAGAACAATGGAACAAGTGAACAATAATGGTTGTCTGCAAGTTAGTGATTTTATGAAACGTTTATTTGCTTTCTACTTGTATTCCTTTCCTTTTTCTTTCCCTGTTGAAAAAATTTATTTTAATTGGTGTTCAAGTTTCACTTTTAATGTTCACAGATAATCATTTGGATAAATAAAACAAAAGAATGCTTATCTAAATCGATAAAATAAGTTGAAGCTATTCTAAATATAGAATATTAGCGTAATGAGATATATAGATCTAACTACTGCTTACATCAATGCTTCTCACACTTTCAATGTTTTTTTTTTTTAAATAACTTTATGTGCAAAACTTTTCATGCTCCACATTGCATAACATGAGGCTTACAGACGTAAGTGGTAACATTATTATAAAATAAAAAACAAAACCAAGAAAAAAACATATAAAAGAGACAAATATAAATAAAAGGGAGAGATCAAATACACAAATATAAAGAAAGGGAGGTACCTCTAGGGGTCACGCCTCACAGTTTGAGAACCTCTGGCTTATATGAATGTTCTTTCTTTAAAACAAACCTATAAAAAAGGAAGAGTAAAATTTTGAGTGTGTAATCACCTTTTTTAAAGACAGGCAAAAACTGATATCATTAGTAAAAAAAAATTGCATTGTATATATATTTTATTTTTAAAATATAATTAAATTAATTATCGGTTTTCGTCGCCAACTTAGATTCGTCTCTATTGTTTAACATTGTAACTGTTAAAACAATGACAAAAGTTGGTGTCGAAAACCGGTTTTTCAGCCAAACTGGGTGTGCATTGTTACAATGCAGACAAATCATGCTCTTTTTTTCAATTCCTACTTTTAGTTCACTCTTTCCTTATATATATCGCTCAACTTTTCAGTCGTTAATAAAATACTTTCTTTTCATCCGTTCAAAGTAGGAATTGACTTAAAAAATTTAATTTTATATCACTTGTTTAACAAGCAGAGTGAATGTTTACTGATTGCTCGATTGTATTATTGAATTGTTGAAAACCTTAAAAAACTAAAATATTTACATTTTCTACCATATCGTTAAAAATAATCAATGTGAGGCGTTAAAAATAATCGTCATAAAAATCGCCTTATTATTTCTATTTTTCTTATTTAACGAAACTATTTTTGACTGGCGTGGTGTATTAATTTGTTGTCTCGCTAAATAAATATTTACATTGCATCAGTGTATTTTACCTTTTTGTCACATGTATTAATCAAAATTATTTCACCTTAAAAATCAAAGATTTATAAAAATTATTTTTTTTATATCACCTTTAAGCAATATATTTTTAAAGAAAATATTTTCACAAGCCACCAAGGGTTTCTTATCTTAGCTAATCACCAATTATTTGATTCACTAATGCTACTTTCAATCTTGTTTTGACTTTCTTACAATCCCCGTCCGTTTTTTCACCCACAAAAAATTTAATTTAAAAAATATATAATATGAAGAAAAAAATTATTTGAATGTTTTATTCAATTAAAGTACGCCCAACTCTTTTTTTTTTTTTTTTTTTTTTGCACGGTAGATGCGCTCCTTAAAGCCTTATCATACGTACACATTTAGAGCAAATTTCCACCCAATTCCGAACAATTTTTACCTAGTTGCCATAGCAACGGCTCCAAACAACCTTTCCCCAGAGAGCTGAAAAAGTTGTTCCAAATAAAAGTTGCGCCGCCCATCCGGTATAGTGGTCAGTGAAGCTGACTGCGGTGCCGCAGGGGCTGGGTTCGAATCCCGGAGAAGGCATGGATGTTTGTGTTGTAATCCTTTCTTCTGTCTGTGTTGTTTACCCCCGTGTTATACGTTCGGTGGTGCACGGGGTTTATAAATGTTAAAAAAAAGTTGCCTGAAATTCCAGCTAATGGGGTTCGTCGGCCGCCTACGTCATAAATATGGCAGCTTCTGTTTCGGAAAATGCCTCAGATATGGCGTATAATATTTTAAACAGAATGGTGCACCATTTCTGCTTACGCCCATCAACAAAAGCGTGAGAGAAATAAAAGAAATAATATTGGATGTTCGTTCCGAAGCAGAAAATTCGGCGAGTAATTTTTCAATGGGGAGATAGAACGCTGCTGACGTCAGAGCATGTCGTTTTGCTTACGGCAACCCTTCACCCTCAGCTGCATAAAAAATTGTCCTAAACGGCTGCTCAAATATGCGTGTGTGATAGGGCCTTTAGAAAACCGTGCAAAAAAATCATATAAAGGAATACATGTAAACTATGGTGAATTTGAGAATGTGTGTTCCACAATTTTAAAAGATCGTGTAAGATGAAAATTTTTTAAATACTTTCCCAAAAAAGTAATAAAAAAGTCCATATTTGTTTTTTTATTTTTATGAAATAAAAACTATTCATTTTTGTCGAAAAAAATTCAGAGTGTACAGTGAAAATTTAGTCTATTAGTATATGCAACATATAAAAATTCAAATTGAAATTAGGAATAAAACTATTAACAACTATTCATCGCTACTTGATAACAAGCGTGCATGTTTATTACGAATTGGATAAAAAATGCTATCATTATTAGATGTGTCACATATGTCTAGTACAACTTACTATTTTGATTCAACTGAAGAATTTAATTCGTCATTAACGTCCTCTGTTTTTTGTTTTTTTTGTTTTTGTTTTTTTGTTGTTGTTGTTAAAAAGTCTTATTAGTGGCTGTATTTTTGGTTCCTCAAGTTGATTATATAATTCTTGATAACTTGCTAAACAAGATTACGTAGAAATTTTAATGTTTGTTCTATATCAGGATCATGAGCAATAAAACGTTGTTCCATACTAGTAGCAAATTTCAAGCCCTCGCGAATTAACCAGCTGTTAGCTGAACTTCACTTTCGACTTCGCCAGTTCGACTTCTTTATTATCATATATACAGTTGAACGTCGTTTATCCGAATCAACTGGGACCGGACACCCTTCGGATATGCGATTGTTCGGATAACCGAAAACCGAATGCGATCCATGTAGTTTATGAAACCGGACATTATACGAATACTGAAAATCATCACATGCGGGAAACGTACTTGAAGAAAAAGCAAAATAGGTGCAAAATGTCGCAATTTTACCTTGATTGTGGAAAATAATCACTTATTTTTCTCTGTACCATTATACACCTTCGTTTTTTTCGTTGCAAGGTCTCTGATTCTATTCAGCAGCGGTTGTTGAGTAGGGCAGCACTCTGATTGTTGTTCGTACCACCCCATAACTGCCTCTAACGCAGTCAACGCGCCAGCATTTGATGGACCCTTGCTGCTTTCGTGGTTGTTGTCCTCGTCTTCATCCGTTTCATCGTCGACAGGGTCGGATTCTTCTTGCACGGAAGCCACTATCTCGTCATTATGTAGCATTTCAAATCCACAGACTTCTGCATCGCATGCTATCCAGGTTTCTACATCAACAAAACTCAACAAAAGAGCACGTATACGCCCCCTCACAAACTGACCTAATATTCCGCGCAGATGTTTACCAAATCACACAACTGAAATTCTTCAAAAATTCCTTATCTTGGGTTTTCCCGTCACTTTTGGCCTCACAGGAAATAAATGTTGAGCATTGCAATGTTCGAAAACGTATCCGGATTTTGGTTCGGATATTTGACGCTCCAGATAATAAACGTTCGGATAAACGACGTTCTACTGTATACATAAAAACTGTCATAAACTCGTTCAAATCGTCCTCATCCAAAGAGCAGAAGTCCCCAAATTTTTTTGAAATTGCTGCAAGAATTAAAAATACGTGTAAAAAATCGTTTTATTCGTGTACTGTGTTATTTCAAAATCGTATAATAAAAGAACGTGTAAAAAAAAAAAAGATTTGGGCGTATTTTTATAAGAAAGCCCCTTACAGGTTAAAACTGTTTTTTACATAGAACAACTAAATGTATTGTTCCTCAGAATTATAAAAAAGTGTATCAGCGCTGGCTTAGTTAGTCCTGAGTGCGCCCAGTATCGAAATTCCTTAAGGCCCCTTTTTTGAAAAGTAAATAAAAATTACACATAAAACTGATTTGAAAGTGTCAAAATATTACACATGTTGGGGTCCCTGTAGCTTGAAGACCTCATATTATTGACACGGCTAATACAGCGGTAGCTACACCCCTGGATATCAACTTATTTGCTGACCTCCTCATTTGATCGTGTTTATCATGTTTTAAGTTTGCTTTTTAAAATTTTGCTTTTGCTTCTATTTTTCTTGATATAATTTGAGTTTTGGGTATTGCAACACCGCGCAGTTTACTGTTAACTTCTATTTACTACTAAGCGACAGCCAGATGGCACTATTACCGTATTTACTCGAATCTAAGCCTCGCTTTTCTTCCAATGTTAATAATATTGAAAATAATGTGCGGCTTAGAATCAAAGGGAAAAGAATTCTTTGAATGGTGCAATTGGAGCTGTTACAGGGTCATGTATGCATTTTAAAGTTTATAATATTCGCAAAATAACTGATCATTTACTTCTTAATAGTTCCAGTTTAAATTTATTTTAATTTCATAAAATTGAATATCGATTAAGTATTTTATACTATTTTTTATTTTTCGCAAAAACTCGTTGAAAATTTGGAGCTTTTGGGGGGGGGGGCTTTGATTCGAACAAACACGATACTTCTTTTAGAGGGAAATTTCCTTTCTTTTTAAGCAGTAGTTCAAGTAAGATTAAGCGCAGTGCGAATGCCTTCTTCCTTTAAAAAATTAGTGTTTATATACGTTTTGTGTCCTTTTGTTGGGAAACTTAAAGATAATTAAATAATGTCAGTTCCTGTATATACCGCAATATTTATTATTTTACCTTAAAATAATTACAACCACATGAAGGTTCATAGTATTTAAATATTCTTAACGATATTTATTTTCATAAATCGGTATTTCTTTAATAAAAAATGTGTGATTTTTTTTCTTATAATTCAAGCTAGAAATCATCTCAGCATATCGTAAACTTAACTGTAAGTAATAAATGCTGTGATTTTTCATTACAAAACACGGATATGATGCAAAAAGCATATCGAAATGAGATGAATATGATGATAAAAAACGGATGTACAGACACAGGTTTTATTTCTTAGAAATGTTTATTTTTGTAACAGCCCCTCGATCCGGATAAAACATTACTTTCACAAAACAATCGCAAAAGCAAAAGTCTCTCAGACGGAGATTTTCCCAACTTTCATGACGTTATTGATTTAAGAATAGTTAGTGCGCCTTTAACTATTTTACTGGATGATTAGAAGGCTGATAGAAATCATTGTAATTATTAGAGTATTTATATATAACTTCAGATATAAGGGACTCGATACAAATTCACATTTCGTAACCGATAATTTAAAATAATTGTTAAAACGGTTTACTTTTAAAATATTTAAGGGAAATGTGTGTGTTTTTTAGAAATTTAAAGTAATTCATTAATTGCTTGACAAAATTGATAAAAGTATTAAAGGAATGGTCAAGCAATAATGAAGTAAATTGCTGTACATAATAATACCCCTACGTAATAGGTGGGACTGAATAATACGAGGGTAACTCTGAAATTTTTGAGACACGCGCAGACGATAAGTTACAAAAAAAGAAAAAAATTAACAGTTTAATTTGAAAATACAAAATATTTTTAAACAGCAGACGACTTTTTACTGACTTACTTTAAGTTGTTAAGCGTAGTATAAATTTTAGACAGAAGAGAAAATGGAGTTGACGCGAGAACATTAACGTGCTATGATTTTCTATAATTTTAAAGCTGGATTAAATCAAGAGGAATGCTTTCAACGGCTGCAGTTAGCATTTGGTGATGAATCTCCATGTCGTACTACTGTATTCAGATGGTTTGAAGAATTTTGCAGTGGTCGTAATTCTGTTCAGGACGAACACACAGGAAGGCTGCAGTAAGCAGTAATCCTGGACAGTGTGTCTACCATACGTAAAATGTTAATGGATGATAATCGCTGTACCTACCATATGATATGGAAGGAACTTAACATTGGATCCGCAGCCATACACAAAATTATTCATTAAGAATTACATATGAAAAAAGTAGTTTGCTGTTTGGTTCCCCATAATCTAATAGAGCACCAAAAAGAGGAGCGTGTCAGAATCAGTACAGAAACCCTCAAAATGCTAAATGATGGTGGCCACCGCAGCATTTCTAAAATTGCAACGGGCAATGAAACGTACATACAATTTTTTGACGTTCCAACATGTCAAGAAAGCAAAGTATGAGTTTTTGAAGATGATCCCACCTTAACAATGGTGTAAAGACAACGAACAATGAAAAAAGTAATGTATGCCTTTTTTCTTCAGAAGTACGGGATTGGTCAAAGCCATCAAGTTGGAAGGACAGAAGATCGTAACAGCAAACTAGTATACCACTAAATGACTCCCAGAAATTCTCCAAAAAGTTAATGTTAGGGAACTAATACTTCACCATGACAATGCATCTTCTAATACAGCCGGATTAACAGCTGAGTTTCTTAAACAAAAGTAAATTAAAGTGATAGAACATCCACCTTATTCTCCGGATCTAGCTATGTGTGACTTTTGACTATTTTTTAATCTAAGAAAGAACTTACGAGGATGCTGTTTTCATCAGAAGAAAAGATTGATGTAGCCATAAATGCATTTTTTTTTCATCAATTCCAAGAAATGAATGGTTTGAGGTATTTAATCAGTAGAAAATTTGTCTATGAAAGTGCATTAATGCTGGAGGAAACCCCCTTTTAACACTCCTAAAATTTTGTAAGAATAACTTTAAAAACCTAGGAGTATCTCAAAAATTTCAGACTGACCCTAGCAACCGCGTAAGGCGGGTCCGCGTAGGATTTCGCTAATAAATACACATAAATTATTTTTAGTTGGGGCCGAGACGAAAAAAAATAATTTAGAGACACAAAATATTTAGTTAAATCTTAGATAACAAATATAAAATCGCTAACCAAAGTTATTTTGATGTAGTAGGTTTCATAAAATCTAGCAAAACAGTCTGCAGGCTCAAAGATTTGATTTTTTCACCCGTAAAAATTCCTCGTTGCTCACAAATAATTTTTTTTAATCCTTGTTTTGTTGAAAAAATACGCTCATCGTTAGAGTCTATATTTTCAAAAAAATTAGTAACTATTTTTCAATTGAACTGAGGCCTACTGTCAATTTCCCAACCGTCATTCTATCTTTTGATTGAACTGGATCTAAAGGCTCGTAGTAGGATGGTCTAAGGGGCACTAGATCTCCGAAGAGGTCTTCCTCCCCTATCTTCGAAAACGGGAGTTGAGCATTAAAAGATAGACCAGAGGTTCCCAAACTTTTTTGTCTCATAGACCCATTGCCATGTTTTTCGGTTTGAAGTAGACCCTTACTTATCTAATATTCACACAATTTCTGCAAATTTCTCAACTTAAATGTCTTTTTGACAGCTAGTATAGAGCTACTTACTTTAAAAGATTTAAATTTCTAACTGGGGAAGCATAGTATTTAATGCGTAAGAAGCAAATGGTAATTAATTAAATTAAAATTTAATTATATAAAATATAAAATTTTTGTTGCATAAAGTAACTGAGCAATAAACAAATGCTTTTAATGGGTGGGATGAATCTGGTGTTTCCATTACAATTTTTCAACATTTGGCATCAATCTTGTCAGATTTAACCCTGAATTTCATCGGTTAGTGGTTTCTAATCTTTTTTTATTTATTTGAGTTTGGCAGCCGCACTGAAATTTCTGAACAGGAAAAATAATTAAAAACTTTCTTAAGATGTTCCACATAATTCATGATAATTAATAAGAACACCTTTTTAAAGCCAAAAATACTGACATCAAGTTCTAAACTTTACTTCAAGATCTCTGTTTGTGTTTATTCCCATCAGAGATCCTATCGTAATCGTCATTCTTTTTTCGATGTGACCATATGAATTTTTTGCTTACTGTGATATCACATAATCAAAGCATTCTCAAATCTAGTTTCAAAATCTGAACAAACGTTGAAAATAGGTTAAAACGTCATTTTCTTGGCAAATTGTCTGTGACAAACTAAGAAATTGACAAAATTTGTGACGTGCAATAAAGAAACGCTGAATCGATGGTCCTTGTTGTAATCACACAAATTTATGCTTACCTAGAAAATAAAATTAAACTCATTAAATTTAGTAAATACATCTGCTAAATAGTAAATCTGGTTTCCACTTGATTAATTTTTTTTTAAATTTAAGGCGTGATCTGGTTTAATGAGAGCCAATATCGTAGACGCCCATTTACATGTCATAAACCCCAAATTATTTTTTCATCCCCATATAAGTCGCCATAAACCCCTCGGGGTCAATATAGACCACTTTGGGAATCGCTGAGATAGAGCTTTCTATGTTATTTTAAAATATTAAAGGATGTGTGTGTGTGTGTGTGAAAATTAATGATTGCACGCTAAAATGAAGAAAAAATGCCGGAGCCGATGGTGTTGTTTGTGTTGTTTTATATTGTAGTGTAATGGAGAAAGAAAACTTTATTAAACAAAAAGTGTGAAAGGAGAACGTATTAAAATTTTCTATGTCAACCAAAAAACAACTTCTGAAATCAGAGATTATAGAACAGCCGACAAGTTCTTCAATGCATTGCTCTTGCTCATGCATTATTATGTGCTCATCAATTGTAAGCTCCTGATTTTGGGAATCCAGTGGTTCTTGAATGCCATCACTTTCCACTTCTAAATTTATTAGCCTGGCAGGATTGGCAACTTCTTCAATCACATTACCGATTTCCCCTTTTTTTTCTGTATCACTATACAGAAAAAATTTTGATCAACGGCTTTAAAAATTTGCAAAAGTATATTGAGAAACAGTATATGATGAACATATCATGTATAAAAATAGTTTTACTAACAATTTCCCTGTATTAATCTGAAAGTCCCATTTGCATCCAATACATTACACATTGAAAGCGTCGGTGATATGAATTGAAATCTCAATTTTTTTCATTCCTTTTATAAAATAAACACTTAAAAATTACAAAGAATACTAAGATAACTGAAAAGAAAGCTTACGCGAAAATATCGGAGCATGCTTCCGAAATTTAGGGTTTTGTCGGCTCGGTGGCTTATAGGCAGCTTGTTTGCTTCGGAAGCTTAAGGTTGCCGGTTCGATTCCGGCTGGATTCAGATTTAAAAGGAAATTTTTAGCCGATAAAAAAATCTTAAAATGCAGAATTTGAGCTCCCAAATACCTCAGAACTTTTAAAATGTTATGGAGAAATAAAAATTCTGGATAACTTATAAATTTACTTCTCAGAAAAAATGCATTTGTAAAAGCATTAATAAAGCATTTAAATCAAGATTTTCGGCATTTGCGAAAGACCTGCACATGTTTCTTACCCTATGAAAATTACTTAATAATAATAAACTCGCTACAAGCACACAAAATTCATTACTGGCCAAATATTTGAAATTCGGTTATGTTTTTTAAGGGGATACAGTACAATTCATTTGACAAAAATCGATCAAAAAATCAAATCTAATTTTTTTAGCCTAAATTATTTTTTGCATACTTTTCTGTAACATCACAAAATTTTAAAGCTCTAAATTTAAAAAATGCAGAATTATGATAGCTTTTACGCTCGTTTTTATTCACATCCCTGTGGCAAATCAAAGCTTTAAACTTACTTATCTCAGAGAAAGACAAAATAACTAGTTTTTCTTCATTTAAAATGCTAAGACTTTTTTTCTATTGTACCTTATGCTTTGAATTTTTTTTTACCCATTGCTAATAGTACATATAACAAAAGTTGGTACGCATTTTTGAATCAAAGCAATACTTATTTTTTAAAAAATAATTGAACTTTGAATTTGTACATTTTTTAAGGAATTTTCAATAAGCATTCCTAAAAAGAAGAATTGTACAAATACCAATCATGTTATGGCAAAATCCATACCACTTTTGATATACATAGTTTGATGTACTTGTAAATCAAATTTCATGCGTGTACTTAAATTTTTGAAGGAGGAGTAGCATTTTAAATTCACTTCACAAATTTTAAGTGTTTTCCTTAAAAAATGAAATGGCTAGCCTTTTGTGAAGTTTTTATCACAAAATCTGTTTTACATAGAATACACACATAGGAGGCAACCAAAAAATTTTTGAACATCCTTAAATGAAAAATTTTCGCGTAAATCGTACCAGTCCCCTTCAATTTTTCTTTAGATTATTTTGTGACACATACTAAAAGCAACTGAGGAAATCGACAGCTATTCAGTGAAAATACTAAATAATTTGTAAAAACGCATGCGGATTAGAATAGAGTACAGAAAATGCCGGACAAAGCCAGCAAAAGTTTAATGGTTGATAATTCTATAACTTAAGTTTTTATTCTTGATATTCAACAAGAATATCCTTTACATCAGTTCTTGTAGGTGTCAAATTCGAAATGATTTATAAACCTAATAAAATAATCAGCAGCAAAACGTTCTTTGCACAGTTAAATTTATTCCATTCTCTACGAGCGGTCAAGACAAGAGAAGGTCATTCTTTCAATTATCGTCTGGTAACTCACCTGAAAGGTAAGCTTTAATTTATCGCTTTAAGAAGCAGCGCGAATTACACCTCAGGTCAAAAACCTTGTAGATCGAGTTTAGGCAATAAATGCAAATGGCGCTTTTGTAAGAGCTGGAGTAACAAAGAGGTTCTTCGACCGGGAAAGGTTTTGTAATCACATTTATAAACAGGAATGAATTACTTAACGAGAGAAGCAACGAAATCGTTTGAGCTCGCGTTTATCGCTTGCATGATAAGGCTGTTTCTGGGTGATGTGTAGGTGAATTGTAACAATTACCAAATCAGATTTTTAAAACTTATCTTAACCAAAAAAATAAAGGAAAAAAATTGATTTCTAGTCGTTACAATAGAAACATCAATCTTCTTTTTTTTTAGAATATTTTCCCCAACTTTTCAAAATTTATTTAACTTCTTAACCGGTTTGGTACAAAGTACGGGCTACCTAAACATGGCCACAACTGATTTGCTCGTACGCCGAACGGGCACTGATACTTCCTTCTTTCTATCCTTGATTTGCATATATTTTTAATTCTTTAGTGAGATTATTCGTGATAGTGTTTTTAAGAGAAGTAGTTTGTTCACGGTACTGAAATACTTCTCATATGGGATTTTCGTTGTGGTGAAGGCGAGAGTTTTTCATTGAAAGCAGGAATTTCAATTCTTGAAAATATTTGATAAAGAACAGGATTTTAGGCTAAGCAATGTTAATTTTTTTTTTTTTGCTTGATAAAAAAGGAAAATGGAAAGATAATACAAAAAAGCCGATATTATATCTGTTCTCATTTCAATGTAAGACTTAATATTACGCCATGCTTCAAACTGCGTGTGCATATTATTACGCACAGACTCACAAAATTCTCAGTCGTTTGAACAAGAGATAAGAACAGGAAATTTTTTTGTAAGTATGAGAGAAATTCTTTTAAGATATAAAATCATTCTTCATACCATGCAAAGTGTAATTTTAAAACGCTAACATTTAACAGTTTTTGTGCTCCACAATTATAAAATAAGAAATAATCTGAAAGCTTTAAAATTGAAAATTAAAATAAAATTCTTCCATCGCATTCTGTTTAAGTACTATGCTTATTTTATGTGCAATAAAAAAAATGTGCCTTTTTTGGAACATTTTGGACAAAAAAATGACCGCTTAAGGCAATGATACTCAACCTGCGAACAGCATGTGGTCCCACCGGACCTTTCTGAGTGGCCCGGTCATGCTCATTGAACAAATAAATTCAATTCTCTAAGAACAATGTATAATAAATTTAGCGAGAAATTCTATCAATCAAGCAATCACATATATAAATTTTGGGTACGAATTGTGAAATAACTTTTTTTTTCTTTTTGTAATTTTAACGGTTAGGAATAACAAATAACAATGAAGTAGCGATCATTTTATGGGCGAAACTAATTTTTAATTAGCCCTCATGACTTGCAAGAGAAAAATATGTAAAGAGTATTTGCTGTTCAGTGAAGTACAGTAAAGTCCCAAAAACTCGACCTAATGTAGACCGAAGGGTGGACGAGTTTGGGAAAATGTCTGGTTGTCGAAAATGGGATTAGAAAAGAATAAGTACGAGTACTTTCTCAGAAAATATTGTGTACAGCATTTTATGTATTGTTTGCTTGAGAACACACACACAACGGAAAATAAACTTCCTAAATACCCTAAATTGTATATAAAGGGCTAAATAAAAACAAAGAAGAAATACGTACTTTATGAAGGCATAGAGCCTTTATATATACTACAGGGGAAATAAAATTAATGAATACATAGCATGCAGTAATTTACCTGATCAGACCTACCTCAGAAAAATAATTTATAAAAGCATGAAGCTGTTATAATGAAAATTAAGGAGTCGATTTTGCAAAAACTGGCTCCTTTATTTTTTAAAGAAATGCGTAATGCCACGTTGGCTTCCGTATTGCGTTTTGCGGCATCACAAAGACGACAAATGAACACTGAATCCATTACCGATTCGTCTTGTTCAAAATACAGAATACAGAAGGGCAGTCCCAGCCTTTAATCTCTCACTGTGTGTTACTTTAGAAGGTTGTACAGTGTCCTCTTAACGATTTACTGCTATTTTTTCAGGTAGGATACAGATCCAAGCGAAGTATGTAACTGTATAGGATGCTACCTGTTCTCAAAGTCAAACATTAGGAGTTCTGCAAAATATTACATTGGTAACTTCAAAAGGTAACTGAAGACATCTTGTCTTGATCTGCTAGCCAACTGACACCCCTATATGCATAGATTTAATAAAAATCAATGAAATAAAAATATTCACAAGAACTTAATGACATTTAATACAAATTTGTGTATGGAGAAATACAAAAACAAACATTTATCGAGTTTTTCGAAAATAATCTTATATTTTTCTTTGCATTTTTTTATTTTTAAGTATCAATTGTAAGTACATTTGTTCGATGTCGTCTATTTTGTTATTCATTTCACCATTGGAATGTGCGTCTAAATAACTACGCATACTTTTCATGACGTTCCACGTTTCGGATGACGTGGGGACAGGAGCTGCATTAATCATTTCATTTTCATCGTCGGAATCTGCATCAATGATATTTTTTGAGCTTTGAACAAACTCCAAAATGTTTTTGTCTGCCCTAATTGGAACTTACATGCTCATCATCTGCCACTATGAATTCTTCCGATTATACAATAGGAAAGTCCAATGCGGCTGGTGTTTTCCGTATTTTGTTCATTCCTAGAAGGGAAATCTTTTTCTTGATTAGTGATTTTCGTTTCTTGTTAAGAGAAAAAAAGAACCCTGGAAAAACGTATTTAACTATATTTAGAGCAACTTTGTGACGGTCCTATCCACGCTCCTTCTACTAATAGTCCTTTTGGGGAATTTCTGGTATTTAAAGATTATTTTATTACAAAATTTCTCTTCGAAGAAGAAGACGTGGTTAAGTTAATTAAAACTACTATATATAGTCTAGGTTTTCAGGTTATATATAGTCTAGGTTTTTTTTCTTTTCAGGTCAGGTTTAACTGCAATCGGAGCAGAAATTAATCATATTGAATGTGAATCGTGGATATTTAATATTTGATAGCTGAATTACTTAAGATGACAAATTGTCACTGGAGATTGAATCCTGATTAAGTAGCTAGAAGTCAGAGTTATCGCCTAGAGAGTAAGTGTGTTTCGTTTTTTAGTTTTCTCATATCTCGCGTACCCCGTTAATTGTCTGCATAGTGATTAATTGGGTGCATCTCTTAGACTGGATCGATTGAATTTGAGTTGTGATTAATATTGTGAATAATCAGACAAGAACATTACAACTTCAGTTAACGTTTTGAATTTAAAAGTTATTAAACCGATACTAAGAAACAAGAGTAAATGTATATTTTCAAACTCTAAGAGTTAGTTAGTTTTGTTATGATTAATATTAAAAGTAAGGATTGAAAGTTTTTTTTTATGAATTATTTAAGTAAAATTACACATTCAATTAAAAGTAAGCGGGAAAAATCTGTTGTTTTTTCCTTCGTAACAGATTTTTAGAAATCAGTATTGTACAGGAAAAAAAATTTTTCCTGTAGCTGTTTTTTTACAAACTTCACGTAGAATTCATTTTTAAAAATAATCACACAGCTGTGCAAATAACTTTGCATTAAAATGTATACATATCAATGCTTCATCAATCTCAATTTATGTATTTTAAGGGAACCTAAATTTTACTCAAACTTTAAATGCCTGTCACGTTTTTTGACTGTAAAAAACGAAATTCATTTCCTTATTATTTTAATGCAACTGGAAATAAAACACAGCAAAGTGCTCATCTCGGATCTAATTTGATTCCAGATAATAAGTAATTGCAAAGAATAATTAAAGAATTAATTTTTGATGGCAGATTTATTATTGCCTATTTCTTCCTTTTCAATACAAAAAAAAAAGGAGGAAAAAAATAAAGAAAAGATTTTTATTCTAATAATACAGTGTTTCTCAACATTTTTTTCTTTTTTTACTGGTACATCTGTTGATTTATCATCACAGCTCCACGTTCCCCCCCCCCCCTCCAAATATGTATACAGTGGTGGCAAAAAGTCCTGAACACACTCATTTTTTAGCGTAATTTTTGTGTTTGACTTCATTTTTCGTTGTGAAATTATCGCACTATCTTAAATATTGTTATTGATTTTAATGTATTTTTCATGCTGATTTCAAATCTGTTTGTAGATTTCATCTAAAGTAAATAGTTTCATTGATATGTTGAAAAAACCTTGACAAGAAAGCACAAAGTCACTGTAAGAATGAGTGAGTGTGTTTTCCACCAATGAAATGCTCCGTTATTTCAACCAATCAGAGAGCAGTAGCGATAAAGGGTTGAAAGAAAAAGGTGAAACGTGGTTTATTGTATTGAATGCAGTTGTGTGCTTGTGGAAAATAGTGTATTGAAAGCAATTTGAAGTGCGTTTGTGGAAAATATTGGAATTATGGCTAAATTTTCATATCTGCCT
Source organism: Trichonephila clavata (assembly GCA_019973975.1). Classification (NCBI taxonomy): domain Eukaryota; kingdom Metazoa; phylum Arthropoda; class Arachnida; order Araneae; family Nephilidae; genus Trichonephila; species Trichonephila clavata. The sequence goes on from BMAO01011806.1 coordinate 21,643, forward strand.
GAGAATAAAAGGTACAAAATAATACATTTGAAGGAAGAAGGTTATTTTATGCGCCAAATTGCTGCTAAAGTACCATGTGGCCTTTCTACTGTTGTGAGAACTTTGAAAAGATTTTCTGAAACAAATTTTATTGCAGATCAGGACGACCAAGAAAAACATCTTTACGTGAAGACAGGTTATTGCACAGAATTTCACTTTCAAACAGAAAGCTTAATTCCTCGCAAATTTTGAAACAATGGACTTTGACATCAAATGTGAGTGTGTGCCCATGAACTGTTAGAGGAAGACTGCTGGAAATTGGGTTACGAGGCTGTAAAGCGCGCCCAAAACCATTACTGACTGAATTTCAACGCAAGAGGCGATTGACGTGGGCAAGGGGACATTCATTATGGACTATTAAAGACTGGGAAAAGGTAATATTTAGTGACGAGAGTCAGTTTTGTATTTCTGGCAACCAAAGTAGTGCCTATGTAAGACGACGCACTCATAAGGAATTCAGCCCTCAGTGTCTAGTATGGAGTAATTAGAGGAAAGTGATAGTATGGAGTTGCATGTCTTCTCATGGTGTTGAAAGACTTCACATCATTAGCGGAACAGTGAAAGCCATGGATTACATTGAAATACTACAAAATAAATTGCTACTAACTACGAGAGATCTTTTGGGAATCAGTCATGGATTTTTCAGGAGGATAACGCCCCTTGTCATCGTGCAAAGGTAGTCCAGAAATGGTTGAAAGACCATACTGTGAATAGAATGAACTGGCCAGGACAGTCTCCCGACCTTAATCCGATAGAGAACTTATGGTTTAAAATTGGTTATGAAATTTCAAAGAAAAAACCTTCAAACAAACGTGAATTAATTGAAGCTTTAATATTTTCCTTCAACCATATTGTCACGAAAGATCTTCTTTTGAAATTGGTGCATTCCATGCCAAAAAGATGTAGAGCCGTAATTAAAGCAAACGGCTGGCACATAAAATATTGATTTTCTAACATGTGACAACAATGTAATTTTCAAAATGCTTATTAAATATACCGTATTTGTCAATTTTCGTGTTATTTTTCTTTGCATATTATGTTATTCTATATTGTTTTATTCTACACATATTTCACATTATTGTGTTCAGGCAGCTTTAATACAAAAAATATTTTAGTCATTAAGAAACTATAAGTAGATTTGAAATCAGCATAAAAAAATACATTAATATCAATAACAATATTTAAGATAGTGCGATAATTTCACAACGAAAAAGGAAGTCAAACACAAAAATTACGCTAAAAAATTAGTGTGTTCAGGACTTTTTGCGACCACTGTACTTACTAACATGTAAAAAATAGTAAAAATACTATAATACGATTTTTTTTTTACGTTATGCAAAAATGGTGTACATAGTACCGTAAAATCCAGCGCATAACGCTCACCTATACTTTCAAGCTGCAATTTTTAATTTTTTGAGGTATATTCACCATATAACGCGTACCCTTTTCTTTTTACGAAGAAACTTCAAATGTATTTGCGAAATGCTCTTATGTTTTGAAATCCTTTATTCGAGGTATTATTCCAAGCTTTTGCAAACTTTTAAGTTCATAAGGATGTCATTTCTTTTAAATAAACAGTATTTCGATAGATGAAGTCTAATTTTTTCTCTGTGCTCATTTTTTTATACCCGGTGAAAAAGCCACAGCCATAAATTTCGATCATATTTTTTGTGTTAAAGTGTGCGTTATACGCCAGATTTTACGGTAATTACACATATTTAATTACATTTTTTAAAATAAATGAATAATAATATGATGCTATTCACTTTGAAAGCACTAAAAGTTTATTAAATACATTATAGTGATAAAAACTGACTGATAAAGCAGTGATGTTAATTTAATTGAAACCCGATATAGCGCAATTGTTTTGTTTTTATTTTGGTTATATAACGTTTATGACTTAATAGTTATTTTTTATGGTACATATAAAAATATTAAGGAAGTAATGATTCACATAAAATAAAAAACAAAGTATTAGCAATTGCTCTTTACAGGAAGTTGTGACTCATACCAACAAATTTATATAACCTGAATTACATAACATGAGAAATAAAAATTGTGATGTCACAACTCGTTTCTTGGTAAAGTCTTTTTATATTTGTCAAGAATATATTTTATTTATATTCAAACTATATTTATGTATGTCCACCATAACATCTTTTTTCCGCGTACACCCAAGACCATTTTGTGGTTGAAATTCTGCTTCAATAATAAAAATATGTTCTTGTATAAAAACAAAACAAAAAAGTAATGAAACTATGCACATTTAAATACTGAAAATATTTGAACATTACAACGGCCGAAAAATTAAAAATGAAAATAATTTTTTTTAACAGACGATTATGATTTTTATTTCTCTGTCACGTGGCTTCTAGGCAATTGAATAATTTAAAAAATTATTTATCCTGTGCTTTCGATTAAATACAAATATAAAATTCCATGAAAATATTTTTAAAATCTTTTTTTTTTCTATACCATTTTTATCTTTTTTTTTATTGTTATAAGGAGCGATTTAAAAAATATTTATCATCATTACTGAATTCTTAGAAAATTTCACTTATTAATACATTATTTCACTCTTTTATATGAATGTTCTGAAATTATTTGAAGCGAAAAAATTTGTTTTAAATAGATGCTTTTTTTGTGATAGGGCAAAAAATACTTTTTTTCAAATAATAATAATAATAATAAATAGAATATATATGGAATTTCATTTTTGATTAAGTGTTTCTCAGATTCTTCCTTTTTCTCCAAAAAATATGTATAAAATACTTCGAAAATGCATTGAAAATGGAAATTATAAGCATCGCACACATGTGTATTGTTTTCTACTTGCAAAGTAATACGAATATATTTTTGTAGAAAGTGAATATTATGACATTGGTTTTAAAGACAATTTTAATGCAGTAATTTAATTTTTTAACACCATTTATACTATTTCGGGAGTATGAAAAAAGTTATTGTTTAGTTCTGTTGATGGTAAAAAATGAAATCGTACAGTAAATAAATTCATCAAAGTAATATTGCTGTAGTTTCGATTTTTATCAGTAATTAAAATGTTTTCCTGGATATTTTTATTTTAAAAAAGCTAAATAAGAAAACGGGAAAATAGATAAATTTATGCAATGATTCAAATAGTCAAACTATGTTTATATATTTTGTTATTAAAAATTTTTACTGTGAATTCAAATTGCACCCTTCAGTTTCAAAATAATTGTATACAGGTTAACAAGTTTAATTCTTTGAAAACATTATTTAAAGAATTGTATTTTAAAATACCATTTCTCACCAAAAACTCCCCCCCCCCCCTCAACTCTAGTCCTTTCAACAGCAACATTATTTTAAAATTGATTTTAAAAAAAATACCATTCCTCACAAACCTTTTTTTTTTCTCAACTCTAATCCTTTCAACAGCTTTAACTTTTTTTTAATGATTAGTTTTCTCAGAATAAATAAACTAGCTACTTCCTCGCTTGATCCCCCCCCCCCCGAAAAAAATTGAATAAGGTTTAAAACTGTAGTTTAGAGATAAGAAACGTTTCCGCAAGATATCTTATCTAACAGCAAAAGTAACTTAATAAAAAGATAGATTCGGCTCAGTGGATTTATTTAAAATGCTTTAAACGCGAAGTTGTCGCCCGGCTAGCTCAGTCGGTAGAGCACGAGACTCTTAATCTCGGGGTCGTGGGTTCGAGCCCCACGTTGGGCGTGATTGTTATTTTTTAGAGGTTAAAATGTTTGAAATATAAACACTACCGTCGTATAATGTGTACTGTAAAATGATTTGTTTAGCAGAATTTTCAAGAAATAATTTAAAAATGACTGTGTGTATAGGCTAACAAGTGTAATTCTTTGAAAAGCGATTTTTTATAATTCTTACCTTTTTTCGTCTCTCACAAAAAAGAGGGGGGGGGGGACATTTTCCTCTTAACACTAGTTCATTTACCAACTCTAAGCTATCTTTTCGATCAATTTTCTGGGCAATGCACGTTAAATCTGTCGGAGAGCTCAGACGTCCTCCTGTGGTGTGGTAGTTAGGAGAGGGGGGGGGGGGATGCCAGCTCAGGTGTCGTCTTCGTCACTTAACTGAGGTTCAAAATTACGAGGTCCGTCGCCAAAAGCCCTCGTGTATAAGACTGAACAGTGAGACGTTAATATTTACTCACTCACTTGATCAGTTTTCTCATAATAAATAAACTAGCTAATTCCTTGCATGACCCAAAAAAAAAAAAAAAGAGAAAAAAGAAAAAAATTGTGAATAAGGTTAAAAGATGTTATATGATTAGAAAGTTTTTCACGCGATAACTTATCTTGTTGTAATTTGCTTAACACACATTAAATTCGGTTCAATGGATTTGGTTAAGACGCTTTAATCTTGTTAATAGCTGTCGCCCGGCTAGCTCAGTCGGTAGAGCACGAGACTCTTAATCTCGGGTCGTGGGTTCGAGCCCCACGTTGGGCGTGACTCTTTTTTTAGAGAATAAAAGTTTAAAAGTAGAAATAAAAAGTCATAATGGGAGAACTGAAAAAATGGTGATTTCAGAAATATGTAATTAAAATTATATTTGTATAA
>BMAO01011807.1:0-20333 GCA_019973975.1 Trichonephila clavata
GGTACCCGGGTTCGTGACACCCGAGTTTACCAAAGACAGTAAACCCCTTGGGAAAAGGAAAAGATCACTAGGGTACCTCGGGATTGTGACACCCGTACTCACCTAAAGAAGGTGAGCCCCCTGAGGGCATGTTTTATGAAAGTTGTGGCTGATAGGACGACTGATTCTTTGCTGAGTGTAATAAATGAGTATATTCTTCCGGGTTCGATAATAATTTCATACTGCTGGAAGATCTACGATTGCCTTTCTAATGAAGGCTTCGTGCATCTGAAGGTAAACCATAGTGTGAGTTTCAAGAACCCGGATACAGGTGCCCACACTAAAACCATAGAAGGAACGTGGGGAGCAGTTAAGCGTGGTATTCCAGCCAGCAAAGCAAAATGTCAGCTGGATTACTACTTAGCTGAATATGTGTGGTGGAAAAAAAATAAGCACATGTGCAGCAAATTCATGGCGTTCATAGACTCCATTATACGCGTTTATCCTCCTCTAACAGCCGACGAGCCGGAAGAAGCCGCGACGTAGAAGCAGAGTGGAGAAGAGGTGGAAGGTAGTGCGGAGCGGCAGATGGGATAGAGGTATGTTTATTGTTCATTATTACCGATTTCAGCGATTTGGCCGCCATTTTTTTTCTCAAGCAGCATTTTCACTACGCTGTTTTCTTTAAATCTTGTTCGTACCAAAAGTCGCCAAAATGGCGAGTTTTGGCGAAATTTTGAAAAAGTCGCCAAGGGTGACCGTACACTAAATCTCTACCTTTCCCTCTCTATTCCTCGTGCCCGTGATATTTCCGGGCTGGAGTGTTGAAAAGTAATTTGCCATAAAAGCTTGAAACAATCTATTTCTTAAGCCCGGAATATTGTTTTTTTTCTTAATCTATACACCAGATGGCAGCACCAGATTATTTTTAACGTGTTTAGAGATAATTATATTTTAAACTAAATTTAGACACAACAAACATATATATCAGCTATATCTTTGGTCAAGTACTTTGTTGCGATCTTCGTAAAAACATGGTAACAATTCTAGAAAAAAAAACTGATAAAAAATATTTTTTCTTGAATATTGTATAATACATTATACAGTTAGAGTCAGGAAGTAAATCGGATTATACTTTTAGTACTTTTTTGCCACTGACTACAATAAAAATATTGGAGCAGTAGACATTGTAGACCGATTTATTGGAGATTACACTATTGCTCGAAAACGAGGTAAGAAGTACTAAAAGAATTTTTTTTTTTAGATAAAACTGTTTTGAACTAGTACTTTATTTATAAGAAACAAGGAGGTAAAAAATCACATTTGATGTTCGTTTATCTTTAGTAGATGAACTTATTGAAAAGTATTCTAAATCAGAAACCACTGCAAAAAGAGGCTGGCCGAATTAGGAGAATAACCCCAACCGTTTGATTAAGAGAAATTTTATTAGACAGATACCTCCAGATAAGAAGTGGCAACCATCAAGAGAAAGCAAAGTTTGTTGTTCCAAAAGAGATGAAAACAATAAGAAATGCAGAAAGGAAAACATAAACTGGTACTACCGTCCAGTTTATGATTTTGGCCTTTGCATCTCATGTTTTGAAATTTATCTCACTAAAAAAATTATTAATGTTTATTTATATTACGCAAAAGTGTAATAAAATTCATTTAATGTTTAAAACACATGTATTTTAAAAATTTCTTCTTCGTTGGAAAGCCAACATTCAGGGATTATAACCCTAAATGTTTGCTTTACTTAAAAAATAAAATTTCGTATTTCAAGCTAAAAATTAATTCAAAAATTAAAAATAAAAGCATATATTGAACATGTATTTAATTTTATATAATTTTCTTGAATAAAAAAATAGGTACTTTTAGGACAGTTTTCTTCAAATTTATTCGATCGCTAAGCGGTTAGAGATTTTAGTAGTGATTTTTTTTTTCCTTCTTGTTACTTCCTTTTAACCTTTAAAACTCGTCAATACAAACACCATACCAGAAATTTTTTTGTTACTCGCATCGGTGGTGGTACGACTGCTGTACCAAGATTCTAGAGACACACAGTCCTATCCTCCCCCCCCCCTTTTTTCTGGCACACAATTTTAAGATTTTTTCCTGGACCCTTTTATGACTTAGCTTCTATTGTCTATAATTGGGTGGGGATATTTTTCGCCAACATATTATCCACACAAATAGAGATTGAGAATTTGATGAAAGATTTAGATGAAGAAAATTTTGATTAAGTAATTTGGAGTATGAAGATGAATTCGAAAATAGAGAGTATTTTTGAAAATAATGAGGTTGATCCAGGTATATCAGCAGATTTTGATGAAAAATTTGAAAGCTTATTCTCGTAGAGAGAGGCAGAAGACTCGGAAGCGATAAATGTATTACCATTTTCTAGTACAATTTGATTGAAAGTTGATGCTACCAATTTCAAAACTGAAAATGATTTTTTAAAATTGATGTTCTCCCAGAACTGATAAAATTTCATCTGTGAAGAAATTAATAGATATGCATTTGATGTACTTAATCTTCATGGAGGAACATCTGACAAAAGAAAGCACGCATCTTCATGGACACCAACCGATAAAAAAGGAATTTTAAAATTTCTTGGTTTAATTTTAATGATGGTACACAACGAAAAAGATAGTTGTCCAATACTCCTGTATGCTAACAATCAGATACAAACTATTTTTAGAGAAGCGATGACCCTCGATGATTTCCCAATGATTTTTTAAAATTTTTACATTTTTCTAATAATTATTTAAAAGAAAGCAAAGATTCTCCAACTTACAACAGATTGTGGAAAATTCGAAAAAATTTTGATCGTTTCAACAGAACTTTTATGTAAGTGTTGATCCCACAGAAAATTTATCTTTCCATGAAGTTATTAAATTTAATGGAATAGTTGAATGGAAATATTCAAACAATACATTCCAAAAAAAGCAAACAGTGGGGTTCGAAAATGTACAAAATTGCAGATACCACTGATTATACTTATGATACGAGAGTACATCTAGGTAAAGATAAAAAAGAAAACCTTTCAACATTTGCCATAAAGGATAATTTTTCCTCGCCCGAACTTGTTAGAGACCTTTGAAAAGAAAAAAAAAATGATTAACTCCTGCGGAACAGGACAATCTAATAAAAAACATTTTCTAAAGCATCTGGGTCCTTGTAAAATGTAAAAGAGGCAATTTTGCCATAAAATTTATAATGGAATGAGAGCATTTCATAGAATAGATGAGAGCTAACCAATATGCATAGCCCCCGGAATGAATTTATCATTGAAGAACGAAAAAAAAAATTTAAAAATTGGCAACATATTTCTGAATGCGAAAAAGACAAGCTAACAACTACCAAGCCAAAGATTGTGGGAGATTACAACAAGCATACGCGATACGTTGATTTAAGGCATCCAGCAACACTTTAGCTAAGACGAACAAGAAAATAGACAAAAAAAAAGGTGTTATTTAGTCTCATTGATATTGCTGTTCTGAGTGCTTTTCTAATATTTAAATCATGCCAAACTTCATCAAAAATTAGTTTCAAAGAATTTAGAACGAATTTAATTGCATCCTTAATAAGAAAACTAAATCATAAAAATGCAGTGCCTTCACAAACAAAAAAAGTTTTAATTTATTTAAACACATTTTGTCATTGGCTATTTGACGAAAAGAAAAGTCACGCTTTGGTACGAAAAAATTATACAAAAAAGAACCACTGTAATCTGTGAGGCATGCAGTGTTACTCTTTGTATTGACTAGAACTGCTTCGAAGATTATCACACAATTTATTTAAAAATCGGTTAACACATAAGCCAGCGTTTCTCAAACTGTGGGGCGCGCCCCTTGCGCCCCTAGGGGGTTGCGATATTACTTTTAAGGGGGCCCGGCCCGGGCATATTAAAAAGTTGAAAAGAAAAGACTATTTTTAAAAATATTAATTTACTGAAAGTAAACAAAATACAAAATTAAAATACGCATTTACACTGATATAATACACTTATAAATGTATCAATAATGCGCGTTGCATTTTATAATTAATTTAACACACAATACTAAGTTGAGAATAAGTTTAAACAACGACATTATGGGCTTGTCACATAAAATCGTATACAAAAATTAACACTTATCTCGATAATTTGTAAGGTTTGTAATTAATCCTTAATCTGCCGATTAAAAGTTACGGGATTCGCTCTCAAGTGTCACCGTTTTCCACGTGGGTGTGCGTATGTGATGCATGGGAGGTGATAGATGAAAAGGAATAAATAAGTAAATACTCTGAAATAAGTAAATATTTCGCAAACACTCTAAAGGTCATTTTGCTGCATTCTAAGACCATCGGAATAATTTTAGGCATAGCAGTGCCCAGAAGAGATCGTACTCCTGGGACATAATATATACGCCTGGGATAATTAACACTTTGAGGGAGTGAAACGTTTATGTACGCTGGTTGCACTTAAGAGGTTCAAGCCGTATTGTAGTTTAGTGTCAAAGTAGAGTATTATTGAATTCAATACATTGCTATTGTATGGAGGGTACGCGATGAAAATTATGATTGCATATTGGGTCGCAAATTTTGAAAGTTTGCGAAGCACTGACATAAGCCAATAAAAAACAAAAGACCAGAATTCAAAATATATTAAAACTGATACATTTTGTATAAAAATAATATGAAGGGGGAAAAAGGCTCTTTTAAGAGCCAAAAATTTCAAAAAGTAGGTCAGACAGAACATATACATATTTCACAAACAGATATTTCAAAAGCATTGCTTACAGAAACTTTTTCAATTTACGATACAAGTTTCTCTTAGAAACGAAAAAAATATTGTAAAATAAAATTGAAAGAATATAATGCATTGGTTTTCAAGATTAAAGATTCAGCACACTGGCTGTTAAATCTGTCGAGGTTCGAAGTTCTCCTGTTGATGTGGTGTAGAAGTTTGACGAGAGAGTCAGATATCTGAGGTCTAACTCCAGTATCCTTTATATTGCTTTGGAATGGGATGGTATTAAAAAAACAAATCAAAAATTAATCACAAAAATATTTGGAGTGCATTTATTATTTTTTATGTACTAAAAGGGCGTTAATTCGTAAAGTAAATTGTTTAGAAAAATGTCCTACATATTGCTTAAAGTTTTAGTTATACTTCGAAGAACAGTTTTGAAAATTTGTGAAATTATTTTTTTTATGGTTCGATTATTTTATTTAAATGTATAAGCTGTTTTATTTTAGAATGAAGAACTGTTTAGTAATTATGTTCTACTAATTTTCTTAAAATTTTTCCTTCTGTTGGAAATTTTGTCGAATAATTTATAAAACATAGGATTGATATTTTTATAACATGATCTTCATTATTGTTGTTGAATATATAGGCTGCAATGATTATACCGAAGGTAGAATGTGTGCACTTATTCTCAAAAGATCTTTAATTGTTTGTACCCTATGCTACTACATGACAATTTACATACCTATTTTAGAAAATATATATATAAATGCAAACATCGAAATCATTGCGAGTGTATTCTTGAACTATTGCACTCTCAGAGGGTGTTGTCATTAAATTTTGATTATGGAAGATATGAATTAAATATTCGGAATATTTAAATAATATTTTAACTTTTTTTGCTAGAGCAAATATTTAAGTAATATGGTATGATTGGCAACTTTTTAAAATAATTTACGGAAGACACATCTCTTATGATGTCTTAGTATTTAACACTAAATGATTAGTTACTGCTTTTGGAACATGAAAATATTTTACAAAATTGAAAACAAAAGTCTTAACAACTTTTAAATCATTTTACCATACAAATCATTATTATGTAGAGCCCCTTTAAAATGTTCTATAATAATTTTCTAATAGTAAAGCAATGAATACTATAAAAACCTTGTTTCATTGTAAATTATTTTAAACAATCAGGAAAGCATTGCGATTGAAAGAAGTAATGAATATAATTATTTTATTCAAGTGTGACGATTACTATAGAACATGTTATTCACATAAATTCTACTATCCTTGTACTTTTGATAATGCTAGATGAGGGATATTCTGCAATAGCCCTCATCTTGCTTTATATGTGAAATTAATTATTTACTTCACTCGATTCATGAATTCACAAATTTTAAATGTTTCTCCAATAAATATGCTTAAAGCTAGGAACAAATTACTTTACTATAAAAGCAAAAAATAAAGCAATTTTCTATAAGATGTTTTGTTATCTTTCTATATTGAAAAACAATCGATATATTTAGAAAAACATTTAAAAACCATATATATATATTTAAAAAACAACAATTAAATACTTAGAAAATTTTAGAAAGCAACTTTTAAAGAAATTCTGAAATTAAACAGCAAACTAAATTCGATTTATATACGATTACAACCTTTAAAACAAACTGAAGCATAAATGAATGACTCAAGCGTTACTGCAGGTCTATATGTTGTACAAAAAATGTCTAACAATAAAAGTATAACTACAACTGAACTCCCGGTAAGTGCTACGTAAAGGGAAAGACGCCTCAATTTCTTAAAATCCTTCCTTTTAAAATGGCATCGAATGCACTATCAATATTTTAATATTAAAGTAGTTTTCAATATTTTGGCGTTAAAATTTTATCTTCATTTATGTAACCACCACCTTCCATTATTTATGAGTTCACAGACACTTTTATGCTTTCTAATAATCCAAGAATCCTATAATTACAGCTCTACCCAACACTAACTTTTGCATCCGTCACTTAAATTTGAATCAATGACCCAAATCTTAACTCTTCGAGACTCCGATTTGGGAATTGGGTTTGGAGCGGAAATCGCCACGCGGCGTTATTAAAATCGCCAATTTCCTCACAGTCTATAAATTACTATCGTCTTCTGCGAAGTGAAATCCACATCAGCATATTCCACTCTTTAATAAATTCCTTAATTTATGCACAGATAAAGCTAGAGACGCAGAATAGTTCGTTCAGCTTCACATCTCGATAGTGCGAAGTTATTACTTTACTATACAATAGCCTCTTATATAACATATGCAACTCTTTTATGTTCCCTGGAGTTGATGCGTTGAAAATTGTTTAGTATTTTAAAAGTAAAAGGGAAGCTACGAAATAAAGGGTGGTGATATATTTTAAAGGCTCTATAGGTGAATAATTTATGAAATTTGAACTATTTGAAGGTGGAGAATTTTTAATATTTCTGATATACAGATTGGAGTATAGGTAGAACGTGTATCAAGAATTTCATCTATTACAGAGATTAGTAAACTACAAGTGTTTTAGTAACAGCATATGTTCTCTATTACAATAAGCAAGATGTCATACTTTAAAACGCATTTTAATCGTAGTGTGCGTGTGTGTTGAAAATACTCAAACGAGCGGGCCCAGTGATTGCTAAAAAAGTTTTGAATCATTAACCGAAATTTCTTCTACATGTTCTGTTTAGTAATGAAAGGGTTTTGAGTTTCAAATTTATCAATCACTATGTTATTACAAAATTTAGCCCCTTATGTGAATATTATCACTGCTGTTTTATGTAATAACCAAGATAAAGTGCTCTAGTTTTTGTAAAAATTGAAATCTCTTATCCTGATGGTCATTTCAAAAATGAATTACCTAGCAACACATCAGAACCGAAAAACTGAACATTTGTTCATAAACTTTTGGTACAAAATGGGCCCCGTTTATGTTATGTTTTGTAAATTTTCACCAATTTTTTCCCATTTTAGTTATAATGTATTTTTATCTTCTTAGCTTTAGCATGTGTTTCTTAAAATGTACTAAGCAAATCTAAAAGAACAAAAAAAATATCCACATTCCTCAATTTTTTAAAGTTGTCACAAGTATTTATAGATACCTTAAATCCAGGATGGGCATTAAGTCGATCGCGACAACCGGTGAACAGCCAAGACATTTTGGGCTAACCACCTTTACTAAAATCAAGACAAGCTTACTAAAATAAACCTACTTATGAAACACTGATGCCAGCTAGAATTTAGAATAGTCTTTTCACAATCGACGCGACCGTGTTTACTTAAGCAAATGATTCGATAAATGTGTAGACGACACATGTACCTACATTGGCAGCAAACGACGACCCTTAACACGTTCACTGTCGAGGGGGAATTCTCAACTCGCCGAGTGAAGAGGAGAATAAATGTTGATGATCAGCTCTTCCCGCGCTTTCACTGGATTGGATTCTTGTGTTGATGTCATGTTCCGCGGACTCGGTAGCAAACCAATTAAGTGCATAAGTCGGTTTCAGATTCATCGATACAAGTATCTTCTCTGCTGACTGCATTGAATACCTCCACGGTCTAGCAGTTGCTCATAGTTGATCAAGCATTCTAATTGACAATCTTGTGTTACTTGAGTCTTTGTTGTAAGAATACTATTGCCATATTTTAATAGAGGGGTACAATGCCGAAAACAAGTGTTAAAAAAAGAAAACATACAATTTTCATTCAGAACGGCCACACCTACGTCACTGGGTGGACCGTAATACCTTAAAAACTTTAGAAGTAACCCTTACCCTGGAAAAGTCTGCCCACCCCTGCCTTATAGACATCAAAAATCGTTAAAACTCAAACAAAATATCTCTGAGTAAGACAAAGGTTCATGGTAAGAGATCAAATGCAATGTAATAAAATCTGTAATCAATATATTTGACATAAAATGTAAACGACACGCAAGAATTCAAAGATTTTGTTTTGGGGATTTTTTCCAACCAAAATAAGTAAAAGTTAAAAGATAAGTTTTAAACACTGTGTTTTTTCTGGGGTGATTAATGCGGGTATTTTTTTAAAATACATGAAACGGAGAATATAGACTGGTGAAAGTCACGTACAGAAAGACTCACTCTTAGTAGCAATGTTTATGCGTTAAACATGTGTGTCCAATTCGATGATTCAATCAACTAAGTTCTGATTTAAGAAACTTATCTGACCAATCTCGTATTTAGATAGAAATCGCTGCAAAAATATGTGATTTAAGACAAAAGGAATACTTGAGAAAAGTATTAGAATATCTGGTGTATTAGAATGAGTTGTGATGTGCTTTAAACCTGTCAAGACTCAATGTCCTGCTGTTAATTGGGGCGTTAGTTAGGAGGATATATCAGCTCATTTGTCATCCTCGGCACTTGACCATGGTTCAGAATTACCAGTCCGTCGTCAATAACCCTTGATTTTCCTTATAGTGTGATGTTCGTATCCTTCTCACTCACTCTTAAAGAATGAAATCCATTATTTCATTAGTAATATCTTTATGAATTACACAACAAAGCCCATCAAAGTATTTTCAATTATATGATTGTACTATTTATATTAACCCGCGATAACTCGCGCGGGGTGTTATCTACACCCAGCAACATGAAACGCTTCCTAGAATTCCGCAAAGAATGAGCAGAACCACAATTTTTTCTATAGCTGCACATTTTGGGTCATTGAAACTTCAGGCCTGATGCAATCACTCTCACTCGGACGATTGCAAAATAATGACCTTCAAAATTTATCTGAGGTGTTGAGAGCACCCAGCGAGTGATTGAGTTATATTTTGGTACTCGAAGCATCTAAAATAGGGTAAGTGTTTCACTCTTTCCGTTAATATTTTATTTTAAAATACATTAATATGCATATATATTTTACTTAGAATTTCAATAATTGTAGTATAAAAATAATATAAAACTTAAAAATTATTGTAAAATATTTGTTGTTAAAATTTTTTAAAACGTTTTTCAGAAATTATGGCAAAAATTCCATGGGAAAGGGAGTAACAGCGTCTCTGTCTTCTATTAAATACTGTATCAACAGATTCTGAGGATGAATTAAGTTATTTTGAAGACTGTAATTTCAGAAGAGCACCATATTATACAATCTGTTCATCTCATGGGTGAGTGAGTGAGTGAGTGAGTGAGTGACTGTAGTGTTTACTGGCGCAAGAGCCAATTTTGGCTAAACTGCGCCACACGTTTGTTCAAGTATTTAAAAAAAAGCCGATGAAATATAAAACATATATTTATATATGTGCATGCCTGCATGCACATACATAAAAATTAAAGTTAAAATAGTTTAAAATATTTTATCAAATGAGGTATAAAAATCCAATTTTAAAAATAAAAGCAAACAGATTTTGGTGGGGAGTTTCCCCCACCAAGTCAGACAAGGATAAAACAGATGTATGAAAGAAAGTGATACGATGATGCTTAAAAACAGGACAATCGATTAAAATGTGACGCACTGTGTACAAGACCTTACATGAAGGACATTGAGGAGCATCTTCCCCCAACAACAAATGCCTGTGTGTGAAGCGAGTATGACCAATGCGAAGACGAGTCAACTTGACATCAGTCCTTCGCATTGACATCACAGGCCATGCTCCAATGACAGGTTTCACAGAGTGCAGTTTGTTATCCAACTGCTGACTCCATGAGTCCTGCCATGCTGTAAAAATATGATGCCGGATGACACGCTTCATATCTGATAGCGGAACAGCTAGTGGAAAAAAGGTCGTCGCCGACCGAGCCGCACTGTCCGCCTGCTCGTTGCCAATAATCCCTACGTGGCTGGGTAGCCAGCAGAACAATATATCAAAACCCTTGCTATATAGTCGACTAACGATGTCGAGTGCATTACACACCACTGGATGACACCGATCGTTGTAATTTTCAAGCGCTTCCAATACACTCATGCTATCAGTATAGATGCAGTATTTACGAGGTGAACAGGAGTCGATTAATTGAAGTGCACGGTATATGGCGACAGCTTCGGCAGTGAAAACACTGCAAGAAGTGTCGAGCCTATAACCATGCATATTATCTTCAATCACGACGCCACAGCCTGCGTAACCTGCACGTTTCGAACCATCTGTAAAGATGGGCGAATACGCACTATACCGACTGCGATGGTAAGAGAAAAGGCGCTGAAAGACAACAGATGGGACAGTGGTTTTACTGTACGAGGCAAAAGGGTTTATATAGTGCAAACGTGGCATATTCCAAGGTGGAAATCGCCAAAGGTTTCGTTGCTGGATGTCCACGTTAGGTAGGTCGAGATCAGAGAGCATGAGCTTCATCCTATCCATAAATGGCCGCTTGTTAGATGGCGGGCATCATATAATCTCTTCATGCTGGTACTGATGTACATGTTTTTTAAAGGATGGGAAGGCAAGGACAAGACCTTAAAATAATAGGTAAGTGAAAGCTTCCTCCGTCGTAAATCCAGAGGAACCTGATTTGAGTCGACGTAGAGACTCTGCACTGGGGATGTGCGAAACGCACCAGAGCAGATTCTCAATGCCATATGATGGACAGGGTCAAGTTTTTTTAGAGCAGAATTGCACGCCGATCCATATACAACACATCCGTAGTCGATACGAGAAAGTACGCTGGCTTGATACACTCTGAGTAATGATGTTCGATCCGCTCCCCAAGAGGTGTTGGACAACACCTTCAAAAGGTTTAAAGACTTTTCACACTTCTTCCGCAAATGTAAGATATGCGGAAGGAAGGTGAGTCGGCGGTCGAAAATTACTCCGAAAAAACGTACATCGGGGACTACGGGAATTTGTACATCACGCATGCGTATTTCGGGGTCGGGATGAATACCTCGATTGCGGCAAAAGTGCACGCAGCATTTCTTGCTCGCAGAAATACTGTGACCGTTCGTGTCGCACCATTTAATAATATTATTGACGGCAGTTTGTAGCTGTCGCTCAATATGTCGCATGTCCGAGCCTTCGCAACTAATTTGCAGGTCATCAACGTATAAAGATGCCTGTATAGAGGGCGATAAAATATTTAAGATGGGTGAAATATGACATATAAAAAGTGTGACGCTCAAAATACTCCCCTGAGGCACACCCTCAGCTTGAGTAAAAGGAGAAGAGAGAGTGCCACCAAGTTTTATTCTAAAAGTGCGGAGATTTAAAAAGTTTTTTATAAATATTGGCAAATTGCCTTTAAAACCAAAATCAAAAAGAGTGCGAAGGATCCCATAGCGCCAAGTACGATCATATGCCTTCTCGATATCGAAGAAGATGGAAACCAGATGGTTCCTCCGGACAAAAGCATTTCTTATTTTGCTTTCCAGCATTATCAAATTATCGAGAGTGGACCTTCCCTTACGGAAGCCACTCTGAAACAGAGGAATGCATCGGTTCTTTTCTAGCTGATACACGAGACGGGCATTGACCATACGTTCTAGTGTCTTACAAAGGCAGCTCGTGAGTGCTATCGGTCGATAGCTGAGAGGGTCCTTTGGATCTTTTCCAGGTTTTAGGATGGGAATCACTATGGCTTCTTGCCATTGAGTAGGATACACCTGCTCCCTCCATATTCGGTTGAATAGGTACAGGAGTCTTACTAGTGAATCCTTGTTCAAATGGCGAAGCAATTCATAAGATACTCCATCAGGACCTGGACTAGTATTATGGGCCGATGATAAGGCCCTCTTCAATTCCCACATGTCAAAGTCACAGTTGTATGGTACAGGCTGTCGACACCTGAAGTTGATAGGGGTCCGCTCTAAACGACTCTTAGTTGCCTGAAATACAGGGCTATATGAATCGGAGCTGGACACACTAGCAAATGTTTGGCCAATCAAGTTGGCCACATCAACAGGCGACGAATAAATAGCCGACGATGTTTCCAATATCGGAATGGTAAAGTCCCGATAAAGGCCATTCGCGGCTTTCACCTTTCTCCATAACTGTTGACTTGTAGTGGACGATGTTATTGAAGATATATACTGGATCCAAGATTCTCTCTGACTTTGACGTCGAATTCTACGAGCTGACGCTTTTGCACGTTTGAACGCTATGAGATTTTCTGTGGTGGGGTATCTCCTGAAAATACCCCACGCCCTCCTTTGTTCCTTTTTTGCTTGTTGGCAGGAAGAATTCCACCATGGTTTGCACAGCTTCCGAACAGAATAAGATGTTTTCGGAATGGCTGCATCGGCAGCATTTCTAATAGCTTCAGTGACGTTGAATACGGCATCATCAACTTCCCTGCTCTGGACCATTGTGCCAGTGATAACCGCTAGCCGTGTGAATTTATCCCAGTCAGCGCGATGAAAATGATATGTGGGAGGGCGATATTGTGCCCTCGCACCATTAACATGCGAGACTAGGAGAGGGAAATGATCACTATTGTATAGATCTCGTTCAACCTCAAGATTCAACATCGGTAGCAGTGTTGGCGAACAAATGGCAAGATCGAGGGAGTGAAATGTCCTCGTGGGTGCATGGAAATACGTTTTCTCGTCGTTGTTAAGCAGACAGAGACAGTGATCAGAGATCAACTGTTCGATCTGCCGCCCACGAGAATTTGTATCATCCTGCCCCCACAGAGGGCTGTGTCCGTTAAAGTCACCGAGCAAAATAAAAGGAGCTGGCAATTGACTGACTAATTGATTCAAATCCACTTGCTTCACAACATCATTGGGTGGTAAATAAACAGAACAGACTGTGACTAAAGAATGGATATGTATCCGTACTGCCACAGCCTGTAATGATGTGTGCAGTGTGACGACATTACTGGGATAAAGATGGGACGTGAAAAGGCATACACCTCCAGTTGGAGATGCATTACCATCTACATCCCGTCGTACACAATTATAACCACGCACTCGCATTGTCATGGTACTCTTCAGAAAAGTCTCCTGAAGAGCAACACATGCGGGCTGGTACGTGGATACGATGGATTTGAGATCATCGAGTCGAGTCCTCAAACCACGGCAGTTCCATGAAACAAAGGAGACCATTATAAGATTGCATTCACTCCGCCTTCGGAGCCAGGAGTCAAAGGACCCGGTACTATGTCCATAAAATCCTCCTCCGATGGATGTAATTCGATTGTTTCCGAATCATCCACCGGATGGGGTTTTTTCGAAAAATTAGACATTTTCTTTTTGGGTCTTGCAGAATTCATTTCTCGTTGACGGGATCTTCGACTCTTTGGTCTTTTAGGCGAAGTGCTAGGAGGTCTTGGAGTAACTATTTTCTTTGGAGTTGGAGGGGGAGAGTTCTTTTCCGCCGTTTTTATTTCAGGATCTGAATATTGTGTCGAACTGTCTTTAAATGTTTTTTTGCGACACTAGCGTAACTAACTCCTGGGACCGGTGTGCGTGAGGACACGACACGTCGGGCTTCAGGGTAGGACATATTATTTTTAATTTTCAGGGTGGTAATTTCTTTTTCAGTACTCCAAGTCGGGCAAGCACGAGAATAAGAAGGATGATCTCCATTGCAGTTAACACAGCGCTCCTTCAGTTTACAGTCTGTACTATCATGGCCTGTCTCCGCACAACGAGCACAGGTAAGTTTACCTCGACAAGTGGTTTTAGAATGGCCATATCGCTGACAATTAAAACAGCGCAGCGGATTTGGAATGTAGGCTCGAACTGGACAGTTGAGATAGGCAGCCTTTACGGCCTGTGGAAGGTCAGGAGTCGAGAAGGTCAGGATGAGGTGCTTTGTATTTAGCACCTGTCCATCCCGCCTAATTGTGATTCGTCTGACTCCACAGACCTTTTGCTCGCGCAAATTCTCAAGAATCTCGTCGGTGTCCACGTTCAACAAATCCGCAGCCGAGATAACGCCACGGGAAAAATTTAAACTGGTGTGTGGAGTGACTGTGATGTCAAAATGGGCCATTTTCTTTAGATTCATAAGAGCTGAAGCTTGATTGGAAGATGTAACTTCGAGGAACAGGTCCCCAGATCGCATCTTCCGAATCGTCTTAACAGCTCCTATGGCACTCGTGATAGCCTTATGAATTAAGAAAAGTGGAATTTTGAGGAAATTGTCGTCATTCTTTTTAATAATGAAAAACCGGGCAGTCAGATACAATTGTTGCTCCACAATGGGAGGAGTTGACGGAATCTGGCCTCCGTCGGGGCACGAAGAAGTTCCTGGACTCAATGACGGGGTCGAGTTCTCGACCCGGTCAGCCCAGGAGAGAGTATTTGATGGCGCAAAAGATATATTATTTGTCTCCATAGGAGGCGGCAAAACGATATTCTCTTTAGTTGTCATCATATTTTTGGCTACACGGATTCCTTCCAGTTCCATCGGGGCCCCCGCCAGACCCCGAATTCCCACACTTTTCTAACGTGCCAAGTGGAACCGCCGGAGGATTCTTCAAAGCTAGACAACGGGGAAACCCCCATAACGTGCTGCCGGGCACGGTCCAAGGCCGAAGCCAAGGAGGATTTCTCGATATGAACGAGTCCCCGCTGCCTAGCCATCCGCTACCAAGGCCCTCAACCTCTAGGACGTTTTCGGCAGAACGTACCTCAAAGCCGTCGCCAGCGACGCACGCAACTCTTCCGCCGCATACCCTACCCCGCAAGGGTCCTTTCCACTGCCCAAATAGTATCCCTCGCGGGAGAGGCTACAGGGTGGTACTGAGACCCCTTAGAGCTAAGGCTAGGTACGCAGCAGATCGGTATTGATACGCCGCCGACCTGTTAATATGTTAATTAAAAAAAGAGGATTTTTTTTAAAGTTTTTAAAACATATCTTTTAAATTTTTTTGGATTTTTAAATTTTTTTGCTTAAACCATGTTAAAAAATTAATAGGAAAGCAATAATCGTGGGTTATGTAATTAAAACAGTGATATCTTATCACAAAACCATAGACCAAAGGAACTCCCCAAAGCAAACAAATGTCCAAAAGAAAAAAAAGGGGAGAGGGGAGAGAGGAAAATAAAGATCACCGGGGTCCCTCGGGAGCGTGAAACCCGTACTCACCTAAAGAAGGTGAGCCCCCTGAGAGGCACACTGGTTGAGACTCTTCAGAATAAAAGTCGATTCGACAACAGTGGTATGAATGTGAATACAAATTAAAGCTTGCAAGAATTTGTACTAAGACATTTAAAAAAAATTTTTTTTTTGATAGAGTGAAATTGTTTGATTTCTTTTAGTCTACTTCCTTGGACAATGTTTCAGTCACTTTCACCCCTGCAAAGAATCTCTTTAGGACTTTCCGTTCTTGTCCATGCCTTTTGAATGTACGCTCTCTTCATCTGCATAATTTGTATAAACATCCCCCCAACACTATAGCCGAGAGACCCAGGATCGCCACAGAATAGAGACGTTCTTGGGAACGGTCTTGATCCAGAGCGTTCAGATGGGATTCGGCCACTTTGAGAGCAATCAATTTAATTTCAAACATTTTCACTGGAAACTTTTCATAGACGAAACGTAGATGCAACATAAACAACAAGAGGAGGTAGGATTCCGTGACTAAATTGATCTTTCCCTCGGGTTTCAAAGCATCCAACCAGTGTTGAATGTCAGAGGGGTGGGGTGCGGACAATGCGTCCACATTCTTTTGTATCAGGGAGGTTAACTTGATAGTGAGCCTGATATGGTTGGACAGGAGAATGTAATGTATCCATTGGGAGAGTTTCAAGGGCCGTTGGGAAGGGGGGATGTGTTCCAAGGGTAAACGCAGAGGTTCCAATTCTTTGGAAAACTGATCGGCAATATCACTAAACATGGCTTGGTTTTGAGTGTACATAAAAGCTCGGTCACAGGAGAAATGTTTATGAAAAAAAGGGAATGTTGTTTTTCAATTTACCTAGTAAAGATTCAAAGTCATAATGATGATGTTTACAACACAGCAAAGAAAATGAGAGCTTGAGTTGAAAGCTCAATCTTTTAAACACTATAAATTTCTCTAAAAAAAAAAAAAATTTAAAATTTTTTTTTTTTGACTTGGTAATTGTTTTTAAAAGTTTTTCTTCAATACACTTTTTCTTTGGAAAACATTTCTTGTACTCTGGGATGCAATGAAATGATATCCAGTCATGCTTGCACAAAATTAGGTGAGTTTTTTCATGATTCAATACTAATCTTAAGGGGAGTCAGTAGGGTAAACACCTTCGGGAAGTCGATTTTGAGTTTTTGATATTTCTAAAATCCCAAATCAGGACCTTTCCAATGATGTACCGTACTTGCCATTTTACTAATTAAAAGTATGTTAAAATGATTTTCAAAAAATAATCAGCTGATTAGCCACGCCCCCTTTGACAGATAGAAATGTAAACATTGACCTCTTAAATCTGGGAAGCTTTTCCAAAGCCACTCTGTTTTATTTATTCATAAGCAATTAACTGTAGATTAACTGCAAGCGTAACCGTCAGGGTTGTTTACCTATTTTGGACCGCATGCACGTTTTTATCGTGTGTGTTTGGGTTTTTAAATTAAATATATAAAATTTCTAAAATTCGGAAATTTTGAAATCTCAAAGTTTTTGTTTCTTTATTGGCTAAACATAAAGGTATACTGTGGATGAAGAAGGTGCTTTACGGTATTTTAAGAAAGTAACATAGTAATAGTTCAATAATCATAGTAACAGTACTTCAAATACTAAAAGAGTAATGTATATCCTCAAGGTTGACATACACATGACTCAAAGGAGACATGTGCAAAATAAAGTTGGATTAGAGTTTTTCTTCTTATTAAAGTAAGTATTAAAAATACCATCATTAATTAAAATATTCTTGCATTTGCTTTCAAGAATTAAGTTCATTGTAAAATGTGTAAAAGAGGTTTAGACATGCAAGTTTTAAAAGGTAAGTTTGGGCTGGAAATTTGTCCTGAAATGTTGTGCTTGTCCATAGGATGTAGAATTCTCTTTTTTAAGTATTCATGAAGGAATGCAAATTGCCACAATAAATACCAGGTTTGTATATGTTGCGTGTTCCATTGGGAGATGTGCAGAAGCTGGGAGAATGTTTTGCAGCATAATGAATCTGTGGCAACCACCTACAAGGTTTTCTCCTTACGGTAAGTGAATCTCAAATGATGTAAAATTTGTTTACGAGGAGTCCATTCAAAATGCTGCGAGGGAAGCTATTTGTGAAAATGAAGGTAATAATAATATTGTGGACATGGCAGAAATGCGGTTTCACATCATCAAATGGTGCAGTTACTGTGACCAGCATTCATACAGGTAAGGTGATAGATGTCAATATTCTTTCGAAATATTGTATATGAAAAAAATGGGCACATAAAAACATTGTTTTTGACCTGTTGGTGAAAATTCATGAAGGGGATATAAACAGGCTGAAGAATCGGGTAAGTCTTACAAACATAAAAAGTCTTCCGGTTGCTGTTGTAGTAGCAATGAGTTCTATATTTAGATATCTTTCCCAGCTTAATTTGTTGAGATAATTTTTGCATCGAAAAACACAAAACCCGAATGAAAGTTTTCATAATGTCATTTTATCACGGGTTCCCAAAACAACATTTGTGCACATTGAAACACTTTCACTTGGTGTTTATAATGCTGTTTGTTCCTTTAATGATGGTAATGTATCCAAATTAACAAAAACTTCAGTAAATGGCAGTAGGACCTGGAGAATATTCGGTAAGTGAAAACTCTCGATAGAGAAAAATTAATGAAAGCAAGCATGCTTTTTCTGGATGATCAAAGAAAATTAGAAAAGATAAAAGAAAAAAAGAAGATAATATTAAGAAAAATAAGGTAAAAACCGGCTACAGTGCAAGATCTTTTTGATGAGGTAAAATTTTATATAAAAGCTACTGTTTTCTGAAAATTTTCTTTTCTAAACTGTGTTTTATCATTTCTATAAATTTACTGTATGCATGAACTGGAAATTTTTATTTTATATTTCATATATATTCTTGTGTATACTGAAGTGAAATTTTTGAAATATTCCTCAGACATTTAGCTAAAAAGCATATGTCGTAACACAGTAAAGGAAAATTTTTATTAAGTTCCTTATTGTAACTCTGCAAAAATTATTTTTTTAATCAGGCTGATCAATTTTTTAAAAAAAGATTTCACTTCTGTATAAAAATAAATGTTTATTTAATGCACACACAAATATATCTCAAAATGTGTTGCATGAAGCTTGTTACATACAAAAAAAATCATAAATTTCATGTTTAAAAACACAAAAATAGTTTACTTGTTGTTTTGGATACTATCTATGTAATATTTATATAATCTTTTAAATTCTTATATTTAAAGAAATTGTGTTTACACATGTGAATATACAAAACACTAAAGAAATTTTTCGAAGTGCCATATAATCATGTATACTGTCTTATATAGATTATATTTTTTTAATTTGTGTCTTCTTTCTCAAAAATTAATTGTATGCATGAACTGGAAATATTTATTTTATATTGCATATATATTATATATACTGAAGTGAAATTTTTGAGATATTCCTCAGACATTTAGCTGAAAAGCAGATGTCGTAACATAGAAAAGGAAAATTTTTATAAATTCATTATTCTACTCTACAAAATTACATTTTTAAACATACTGATCAATTTTTTATAAAAAAAATTTCACTTCTGTATAAGATAAATGTTTATTTAATGTACACACAATTTTTAAGCTTTGTTTTCAATAGTTTCTTAGTAAAAGGGACATAAATATATCCCAAAATGCAATGCTCTTTTTCGTTGCACAAAACTTGTTACATACAAAAAATACACAAATTTCATGTTTAAAAACATAAAATCAGTTTTCTTGTTGTTGTTTTGGATACCATTTATGTAATATTTTAAAAATCCTTTTAATTCTGATACTTTAAGAAATTGTGTTTACATTTGAATTTATAAAACACTAATGAAATTTTTCGAAATGTCGTATATTAATGTATTACCAAAGACATATTTTCATGTATTGACACATTTTTACATGGTATTTATGATACTTATAGTCATCTTGGATGACAGTAATGTATCAGAACTAAAATTCTTCAAAAATTGATGCATAATTTGAGAAAATGATTCAAATGCTATAAATATCTCGATAGATTAAAAGTGAAAATGCTATACATGTATTTTCTGAGAAATCTAAGTAAAGAAATAAGTAAAAAGTCTTAAAAGTTATTGAAAATAGCTAATATTTAAAAAAATAGTGCAAATACAGATTGTAATTCATAATTTTTTTGATGAAGTGACATTTTATAATAAAAATGCAATTATCTCAAAACGGTGTTTTTAAAAATGCGTGTACCATTTCTCAGAACCTATTCAACGGAAGCACTTGCAATCTTCACTGAATATTACTGATATATTAATATATATACTGAAGTGAACTTTTATTAATATACCATAATATTTTTGTAAAAGTCAGTTATCGTGAAAAAAATGACATTTTTCAAAAAATTCATAGTGATACATTACGATGAAAGTTTTTGAAAAAACTAAACAATATATTTGAAAAAGTTCACTTCAGTTTAAATAAAAAAGTCTAATTAATATACAGAAAAAAATTTAAGTCTGTACATTTAATATTTTATGAGAAAAAGGCACATAAAAATGCTCAATTTAACATTAGCGGGATAGGGGTACCGACTTAC